>LOJH01000362.1:0-27894 GCA_001685095.1 Ellobius talpinus | reverse complement strand
GGCTAACTCTTACATATTAATTTAACCCATTTCTATTAATTTGTGTATGGCCACATGGCTGTGGCTTACCAGGTAAATTTCCCAGCATCTGTCTCTGGCAGCAGCTCCATGGTTTCTCTCTGACTCTGTCCTTCTTTCTCCCAGCATATAGCCTATGTTTCCCCGCCTAGTTTTGTTCTTCCTTACCATAGGCTCAAAGCAGTTCTTTATTCATTAACCAATAAAAGCAACACATAGACAGAAGGGCCTCCCACACCATCTTGACATACAATGTACACTATTAAGGTGGCTTCATTGGTATTATTCAGGAGCCAGATTTGCATACATCAAAAGGAATCCCTGTGTTAAAGTTACCAGCATCCAATAAACAATTACAGACATTTGCCTTGCAAGCAGTTTATTTCCAAATAAAAATACAATTTGTAACTGTTGTACAATTTGTAATATCAAAAGCATATTTCAGGCTGGGGATGTGTCTCTTTGTTAGAGCACATCCTTAGCATTCCAGATTCTTAGGTTCCATTCCCCATAGAGGAGACTAATACATCAAAAGTAGGAGACTTATATGATATGGGCTTTGGTTGACAAAATGGGAAATGAAAGCATGAACAACAATATACAAAATCATAGGTAACACAATTTAGTTGAATTTGTGCTCGGCAATTATCTGTGTCTTTTGCTATTATTAGCATAATAAGGTAATGTCTTACCAATACTGACAAGTATATTCATGGTTCTAGATATACTCTTCACTAAATGAGCATAATTTTTGTACCACTATCTAGTTTAAAACACTTTAAGTCTAACAAATGAAGGTCTGTGGATATCCATGTGTTCCTTTCTAATGAGCATGGAAAATAATTCTAGATAAAATATAACATTGGGAAGTCACACATTATCACTGTGTCAATCTGCTTTTTCTTATTCATTTTCTTTCCATTTTTTATTGAATGGCTATTCCATGTTTTCAATTGTTAGAAGGCCAAACATATATGCAACTCCTTTCATTTTGAATCCACCAATATTCAATTCATTAGTAAGTTCTATTATCTGTCCTATATAATACACACTATTTGTGGCCATCTGTCCTAATTTCACTATTTTTTTCTCCTTCCTAATGCTGTGCATGTTTCACTTAGAAGGCAACAGTAAATTAAATAGTGGGATTTCTTTTTTTTGGGTTTTTTCCTTGTTCTTCTCCCCTCCTCCAAAATACTCCCCATATAATGGTTAGTGTGATTTTCCTAAACAGACAAAAATAATGTCATTTCTAGCATAAAAGCCTTCTCATAACAATTTACTGTGTGTGCTTAGATTAAATATGAGTCACTGTATAAGACCTACAAATTTTTGGATCCAGTGTTGTGTGACTTTCTTGGGGAGATATCAATTAATATTCCAACTCACCCAAGATAGAGAACAAAAACAAAAGTCTCCAACTTTCTGAGCTGATGAGTTTATTATGGTTATTATATGAACATGGGTGAGAGATTATTTACAAATGCATAGATGACTCAAAGGCACCACCCAAAAGCCCACACAACTCATGGAATGTGTGTTCCTAGAACTTCTACTTAACTTTCAGCCTCTTCTACAGGCAAGAGAGTCATCCATGAGCAGTTTGCTGATTAATTAATAAGGTATTTTCCATTTTTTCAACACACTGTCATTCTTGGTGTCTTCCAAAACTAATGTCTTATGAAAAGTGCAGTTTCTTGTTCTTCATAAGACCAGATCTACTTATCTTTCAGTATTGGCTTAAATTCATCAAATAAGAAACCACACTTGCTCTTCTATTGTCATTATGGACTCCATTTATCTTTGGGCATATCACCTACTAGTGAGCTTTCTCTCCCCACTCTCAGTATCAGTATCTCTTATTGCAAGGTTATTTTCAGCATATGGCAATGCCCTTTTGCTATAAACAGAAACTTTGAAGTACCTATGCAATCACATTCTAGTCTAATATGGAGTGTAGACTTAGCCAATAACTCATGGATGTTAAGTATACATCATTCAGCTCCAAGACTTCATGATAGTACAATTCTGAAGTTAAATCATGTTTCCTCAAAGTTTGCCTAAGACTGTGCCAGGGTTAAACTCTGTTTGATACTATTTGATATTTTGTGTGTTTTCCTTTCTTTACTAGTATATTCATCACTTCCAGGTTTTCCTGGGAGTGTCTTCCAATAAATCATATCAACATAAAACCTCAAACTGAAAGTCTCCTCATAGGCAAGCAAGCTAATAGCTTACAGGAAGAAATCTCCTGGTTCTCACATCAATGTACCCTATTAATTTTATTTGTAGCATTTATCTACAGTTTCTCTTTTATATAGAGATATTTACCTTTTGATTTTTATATCGTTTTTATCTCCCATTGGACTATTAACAGTTATGGACAGGAACTGTATCAGTTTGTAGTTAGTATATGCATTTTCCAGGATAATTTTATTGTCAGCATTGTTCTTGGCTCACAGTATTTTACTAGTTGGTATTATTTTAAATTAAAGTGGTATTAATTGAAATGTCCTGGTTTCATTTCATTTTGCTGTCATAAAATATCCTGATAAAAGCAAGTTAGGGGAGAAATGTTTTTTTCTTGTTCACATTTCATTCTGCATTCCATCAATGTAGTGAAATTAAAGGAGGAAACTTGAACCAGCTACTGACATCTTTAGTAAGGAACAGAACAATAAAAAATTATGTATTCTGTTTCTGAACTCATATTATCCTATTTTATACAATCCAGGTTATGAACCTAGGGAATGATTCCACCCACTTTTAGGTGGTGTTTTCCAAATCAATTAAAGCATTCAAGGTAATCCCCAAGGACATGACTACAGACAAATTTATTTATTTAATATATGGTTAAATTTGTCTTCCTAGTTGTTTATATATTTTATCAAGCTGATAAAAATAACCGTCATATACACAACTAATAAATTCTATCCATTCCCTTTATTAATCAAGATGAAATTACCTGTACTTTCTCTAGATTCCATGGAACTTATCAAGTAATTACTGAAAATATGAACATTCCCATAGACCTTCACAAAATGGGTAACACATCTTGGTGATGATGGCATAGTTATTATGTCTAATGTCTATAGGAGAGTGTATATTTCTTACAACATGCAGTTTTCCTTTGGGGACTTACTATATGCAGGAAGAAGTAAGGTAGAGATACAGCAGTACATTATATCTTAGCAAGCAGTTTTGTGAGAAATTTGTATTACCAATATTTTTCAGAAGCAAAAACTGAGTAAGGCTCATGGCTAAAATGTATCCCATTCACTAAACTGATAGCAGCAAAGACTCTATTGAACACCATGCCTAACCAGAAAAGCTGGACTCTTTTACTCTAATTGTATACTCTCTACCCTGTGTGAGGTCTGCATAACTTGACTATTATTTCTAGAGTTCACTGAATGAAAAGAGTGGGGTTGTGATCCTTCAAAATAAGGGGCCATGTACTTGACTGTGCCACTGAGCTGGTCCACTTTGCCTTTAAATACTAAATCAATTTGGTCATTTTCTGCTTTGGTTAAGTTGATGCTTTGTGGTGCTATTTTGTTTGTGCTCTGACAAATAAAACTTGCCTAAAGATCGGGGGTCAGAGGTAGCCACTAATTAACCATAGAGGCCAGGCAATAGTGGCACGTATTTTTAATCCCCGCACTTGCAAGGAGGAAGCAGGAAAATCAGAAGTTCAAGGCCACTCTGGGCGTCATGAAATTGAACCAGTCTAAAAGAGAAACAGAGCAGGGTGGTGTTGGTTCACACCTTTGATCCCAGCACTTGGCACCTCATGTTTTATATCCCAGAACTTGGGGACTCATGTCTTTTATCCCAGGACTTCGCAGTCACACACATTTAATCCCAGCACTTGGGAGAAGACAGGAATATAAGGCAGGTGGAGACAGTGTCTTGCCCATTTGGTCTGAGGATTTGGAAGAGGTCAGAAGTCTCACCAGTGACTGGCTCCTTTACTTCTCTGATCTTTCAGCATTAGCCCGATATCTGACTCTAGGTTTTTATTATTAAAACCAATTAGAATTCACAATATAATGCTTTGACAAAGACTTCCAAAATTATAGTCCACTTTTTATTAAGGACATGGAAGGTTGATTTATATTTATACCTCGAGAGCCATGGTGATATCTACAATGTTGTGTGGTATTTGTCAGGGAACAGTACAGACTCCTGAGAAAGCTGTCCTGATAAATTCACCTCACAATACACATTTTAGGCCACAGTCAAAGCAGACAATTGATGAGCTGAGATGAAAAGACAAGGGAATTGTCTAGAGATGACACTGAATTATTTATTGATTTGTCTACCTACATGTATTAAACACCTAAGTTTTTACAGCATATACTTGATATGATAAAGACAACCAAAACATGCAGGTTACTGTGAACACACTGTGGAAGGCAGGTTTTGCTGAGGAGAGTTGTTCACTTACTGGGTAATAGGATTAATTTGGGGAAGAATGCAAGAGCCGGAAATAATGAGCTACTACAAGAAAGCACATTTGGGGGGAATACTACAGAGAGACCATTTTGGTAATGGCTAAACTGGGAGTAGATTAGCTTGAGTAAAGGTATTGATCTCAGTGGCAAAAAGATACAGTCAGGATGGGGGTAAACCTTTTGGAATCAGAAGGAGTGCTCCAAATAAAAAGTCACTTCTTATTCATTTGATGTGTGGAAGAGAATTTAAATGAACGCTGTTTAGTTTAAATACATGAACCAAAGCAACAACTCCTATTATACCTGGGACACATAAGAAACGATGATTAATTTGAAAGGCTAAGTAACTTAACAAGAGGTTTAAAAATAAGACTGTTATTAAGTAATTAATCAGAACTATTATATAATTTCCACAAGGTTGTCAACACTTGTAAAATTCTATTAAGTAGGAATTTTCATGTTTTATCCCTGTAGCCATTGTGAACATCCAGTAACATAGGTCATCAGTCTTGGTTCCCAACTTAAAAAAAAACAAAAAAAAAAAAACGGGATTTTAAAGAGATTCAAGTAGCAATTTAAAATCCCAGGGACACTGAGTGACATAGCAGAGACACAGACCTTCAAATTATGGAATACCTGCTGATTGCATTGACTGTCTTTGCTCTTGTCCCTCACCTATGTGAACTCAGGTGTTCTTTTTAAGGCAATGAGGATGCAACTTCTCAAAGAATGCTGGGAGGAGATCACCTATGACATTCTAGTCAATTTTTTGCACAAATTACTCATGAATTGTCACAAAATGATGTTTCATACAGGCTCACAATGTAACATTAACAATTTTACACAAAATAATCTGCTAGTCAATCAACCTAACATGAACCAACATTGAGGACAAGTTGGACTGTTTGATAACAGTACCATGAAAATAATAAAGGCAGCAAAGCAGTGGTCACCATTTGGATTTGAATTTAAGCCCTAATGTATACTCTGACACCACGGACAAGTCACACAATATGTTCATATAGCATATTACCTGTAAATAGGACTAATAGTTGCTCTAAGGCAGAGAAAGCATGAGACTAAATGAGATGATATGGTCCAACTTTCTTGCTTACCTCTGGTCGACAGGAGGATATAATTGCAACAAAAACAATTAACATTGCTCAGTTTTACATCTATTTTCCAAATATGAGTGACTCAAATGTTCAGTATCATTAAATTTGCCTTGTTAGTTAAATATTCAGTCTCCTATCATTTTCTGTATATTTTTAATTGAATTTGATTTTTTTCGGTAAAGTACATTAAGCATTAAGCCAGTCTTAAGCCTCTCATGAGGATAATATCACAGAGCTATGTCTGACTAATCCCAACCCCTGACTGAAAAAGGTGAATCTGAAAAACATCTTTTTGATTTATTCCCATGGCACCGATTCTGTGTGTAACATAACGACCAGACCACTAAATCTGACAACATTTTCAGTGGTCACTTTCAATGTTTCAGCTTCTTCATGAATCAGTCTTTCTGAATTCACAGTTGTGGAATTTTACCATCATACTAAAAAAATACTAACTGAATAAACAATCAAATTTCTGTGTGTATTTTATTTTGAAATGACTATTTGCATAATAATATTTTTAGATGGAAATTGAGTCCCTGCCTGCACATAAACAGATCTTTTAATGGGGCCCACTGAAACACAGCAGCCTTTAACATCAAACTATGTGCCCTCTGTATTTATGAATGCCTGTTTATGGAGGTCAGTCCCCATTCTAATGTTTAGTAACTTTAAAACCAATCCTACTCGGTTTTATTTCACTAATTGGCTACTTATCTCTTATGAAATTAATTCAGAACACACTAATTGCTGACAGAATTTTAAACTTGTGAGTCTGACTGTCTGGTGGGATCAGGAGAGCAGACAAACATCACATGGAAGGGTGTGTTCTCTGATTCAACCAAGGGCACTCAAGGGATTCTTTCCATCTGATCTTGGAGACCGTGGGATATGTAACCTAAGAACCAATGAACATACCAGTGCTTTTGAAAACTCTAGATCACATCTGCCACTACATTAGGCATCAGGTAGCTATGGTGGTCCCTGTCTTCATGGAGTTTTTCACTCTGGTTGGGGAGACTGAATGAAAAAAATAGGCGAATGAGAGTAATGGACTAAGAATATCATCATGCCAAAAGTAGTGTGAGCTATTTCTTAAGGGCTACTGTGCCCAATCTCAAGGATTAAAGTTTGAGGAAACTTCTTGGTTGGAAGTGATGTCACAGTTAGCATGTGAAGACTCAGAAGTTTTGACATAAAAAAATGTAAGGGTAGGCAGGAGGAACTTCATCTCCAAATGATTAGAATAGATATAATTCTTTTATTAGAGACCTACAAGCACATCATTGTGGTTGAATAGGAGAAGCAAAAGATGATGTGTCAAGGTTAAACCAGAATGGGAAGGGCCTTCATAGGCTATGTCAAACATCCCAACACTGTTTTATAGAGGAGACAATAAAATAGCATTAATCACAGTGAATAAGACTAGAAAACAGCTAAGAACGAAATGAAATATCCAGGATTTGCTATAACAGTTCAAGTAAAACATGTTTTTTTTTCATAAAGAGATAAAATGTCTGGATTTGAAGCACAATGAGAATTTATAATAGACAGAGTTTGATGACTAAGTAAGTAAAATACATAAGGGCACTGAGTATTTAGGTGCCTGAGTTAAATCTACAGTGTCCATCTGGAGGACTTTTGATACTTCTGCCTTCTTATTCTTGTTATATTGGCCTAGGTAGATATGGTGGATATAGTTATTAATATTATAAATTTGTAAGACAGAAATAAGAAGTGGGTGGTTCTAAAGTTGGGGATAAATAAAGAGGCAAGAGAAAAAGAACTAGACTGGAGAGGTCCCTAACTTAAATGTGCCTTAATATTTGGATCTCATTTGGGGCTATCATGTTGAAAACCCCTTTGATATTAAATCAGGTCTATCCACAATGGAGTACAGGATGGGATTTCCCCAAATTCCACCTAAATAGTTATAGGTCCAGGGACTTCCAATGTTGTAAGTGATCTTAAATACCATCTAGGGCAATAGGCCACAGTCTTTTAAGTTATGTTTTCTGTTGAACCAATTAATACAGGAATACCAAGATTGAAAAAGAATGAAAATGGAGCTGTCAGCTTTGAAGAACACTTGGGGACCTAGCTTGTTAGAGAACAGAACTCTGTTCTCTGGTCTAAATTCTTTTCTGTTGTGATAAAATACCATGACAAACAGCAACATGGGGGAGAAAGAAGACCATTCAGCTTACAGCTTCAGGTTGTGTGCTTCATTATCGAGACATAAAGGCAAGGAACTTCCTGCAGCTAGACCCATCCTATCCATGGTTAAGAACAGATGAAATGAAGCTGTCCATGCTCACTTGTTGGCTTGCTTGGGAAGAATTCTTCCTCTACATTCATAGACATGCTTACAGGCCAAAGTCAATGGAAATAGCCCCTCCCTGATGCTCTCTCCTGAGGTGATACTACATTATATCAAGTTAAAACTGATCATTTAGTCTCCTGAGGTATCTGAATTCATACTTCTGGGGGCTAATCGTCACATTCAACATGTGAAATATGAGGCATGTGGGAGGGCTTTCCTAGCTGGCATTCACCAATACAAGAGTTTATTATTTACTTTTCTGCAGCAGCGACAGGTTAAGATCAGAGACATTCCAAGATGGGATAGAAACCCTCAGATCAGAAGGAACAGATTTTTCTTTCTAGATGTCGATCTTGCAGCCTGGACAAATCAAAGACTGTTGGTAGTTAACCATGGTAACTGACACACATTTTGAATACATGGCATTTCAGAGAGTGGCATTAGTCATATAATGTACTCAGCTGCTCATTTGTCATATATTGTTTATTATTCTTGGGCTACCAGTACTTATAAATGCCTCTTGGAAACAATCTCACTAAGATGTTCAAAGGACTGAAGGAGCAGAAAGCAGAGGGCTCCATGAAAGCAGAGGGCTCCTGGGGCCTGGCTCTTATGCTGGGGAGGAGAATTTGAAAAGATAGCGCTGCTCCTGGCTTCACAATCGCTGCCAGCTGGTTTCGAGCACTGTCTCCTGAAGCTTTGGAGCAATGGGAAAAATGAAATCCTTCTGCAAGTGAAGTGGTAGGGCACTAAAATGCTCATGATGAAAGGAAGTAGGACAGAAGCTACAAGTGAAAGTAGGAATGGGGAAGCATTTTCAAGGTGCTTGGCGATAATTTATTGTGAATAGGAAAGCAAATTGTTAGCAATCAGAAAAGCTCTTAGGATAGGGTAGAGAGGGAAAGCCATTAGAAGCATTCACAAAGAGCGTTTATGCACTTTCTTCTCCAACACCTCATAGATTTTATTTATTTTTGCACATTTTGAAAGAGCCATCATTACTCGGGAACAGTACAATATGAAGACTGCCTTCTTAGGTAAAAAGCATTATTACTTGAGGTGACTGCATGGCCAGTAGCTTATCTTATGCAACTCTACGAGATGACTGGATTTCACTCTCTGCTAGTTAATTTTTAATATCTGCTCTATTTTTGTTTCAAAAGGTCTATCTTAGAACAGTCGTAGTGGTCTCCCAAAAGAATTGCTGAAAAGAGTAAGAGAGACACTATATGAAAACCTGTACTGTTTATAAGAGTGGGCCATTAGTATTTATCCTTGCGTAGAAACAATAATGAGTCATGACACTAGCTAATGTTCACAAAGTGCTTGTGCTGAGTCTGACACTTTCTGCATATTTTAGCGGTACATATTCATGGAAAATTATTAGGTAGAATTTTTATGAACTGTGTTTTACAGGTGAGGAAATACAACAGTAAAACCTGGGTCTGGAAAAGTTCATCACCATCCTTTACTACTTTTAGAATATGAGTTTTGAAATCCTCTTTCAAGGTTTTGCACACAGTCTACATCACCATATAGAGCAATTAAGAAAACAGATGCACGTTACAAAAAAGGCTAAAAAGAGCAAAGAAGAATTAAAACAAGCCAGGAAGATACACCTCAGTCCAACAAGTCACACCTTCTTAAGCCATAACACTTTTCTCATTGTATTTAATTTTGGTGCTATTATTTTACTTGGTGACTGGTACCTATAAATATCTTATACAGTCCCCTTTCTTCCTGCCACTAGGATGATGCAGAGCAGGTATGGTAACGGAACTTTATGGTCTTCTGATTCTTCCTTTAGGATCAGTTGACAGTTATCTGAAAGACAGCTTTTGTGAGACTTAGCATATTTTCCATCTATATGTCCATAATGTATTATCTTTGTTCAGATGAAGCATTATACTGCTAATAGGCTTACTGATAATACAGCTAGATTAAAATATTTCATTGTGTTATTGCCAAGGACAACAAAGGCAATTCTTAAGCTACTTCTTTATTGTCAGTATATTTCCCTCTGTATGTTGTTATTCTTAACTATCACTGGTAGCACATGAATACTGAGAAGATAATCACTCTCCTTGTGAAATTAATCTCTTCTAAGAGGCATCCCTTGATTCTCATGATGTAAGTGCCAATGTGTGCCCATGTCACTACTTATTATATATTAATGAGACCACTTAGAGACTTAAAACATTCTGATTATTATTAATGCTAATCATGGGCTGTCCAAATGTATGGTCAGATGGGAGGAGGAAACATGATGACATACCAAATTGCTGCTGGATGATTCTCTACAGCAAGTCTGAATGCCTTCCTGCATACATCCCTGTATTCCATTTCCTTCAAAGCCATTTCCATTCAATGAAGCACTCAAACTAGGCATCTACAAATGAACTTTTAATACTGATGGTGAGAGAAAAGATGGCCAGTAGGGAAAAGAAGAGAGAGGAGCTTGAGTCTCTACTGAAATCTATCATGACACTATTCCACAATCTTTGAAAATAAATGACATTCCCTGAAGTTCAGGTAGAATGTTAGCCTAGCAGATTTAAGCCAAGACAGTGTACATTTCCCTCCAAATGAAGAAATTCTAAACTCCACATATAATAACTTCTGATGTTCCTAGGATCTATTTTTTCTCTTTCTACACTTAAGCCTCTTAAAATTGATTCTGTGTTTCCATGTACTCCAATTATCCCTCATTTACATCTTGGTCATTGTTATTATAAATATGGCATTTGTATTATACAATATGTTTGTGTGACTGTGTATGTATTAGACTGGAGAACTCCTGGGACAATGTTTTAGTCATACATGAATCCCAAATATGTAAGTGGAGTTCCTAGTATTTATTAGTAAAAGAAGTACAAAATAAATTATCAAAGAATAAATGGATGATTCATGTAAGAGGAAACAGAATGAAATTTTATTTGCAGGTCTCATACAACCTTTAAGAAATCACCTAAGTTCTCACAACTTAAGTTTCCTCTTGCATTAAAGTAATAATAAAATGAAAGAAGTCATTTTAGCCCCCACCAGTTGAGGAGATGCTACTGTGAGCAACATGCTAGGATAGTCTTATAGAAACTATATACATCTTGTGACAGGACCACTCCAGTTAGTAAAGATTAACATATTATGACTCTCAAGAAAGAGGAAGCTGTGGTGGGCAGTTAGCTACCTCCAGGGATATTTATTTGAATGTGTACTTCTGCAAACAGTGACTTGAGTAACAATCAACAATTTAAGACAGGCTTTAGCAATCGAATCAGAAAGAAAAAAGGATCTTGATTTCTCCCTTTGGGATATGACATTTTACAAATTAATTTAGAATCCTTTAAAACCAACAGAGCTAAGAGGAAATTGAGAACACTTGTACTAATCACTTCCAACTTCAATATAGAAGGTCATACATCAAAAGGGTTACTACAATGGAAAAATTCAATTACTGGGGACTCCTAATGGGCTTTTCTTAAAATAGCACATAATGGCAAAGTCTTCAGTTCCAATGAAAGAAGTTATATTTCCACAAATACTGTGAAGGGTTTGATAAATAGGACCATACTCTCTAAGCATAGAATCCCCAAATCTACAGATTTACCAAGATTAAAGTTCTAATACTTAACCACTTTGGAAAGAGGTTTGATTTCTTAGTTACTACCATGATTACTCATTCATGTTTTCTTTGACTATCACATATTCTTAATGAGTTATTATAAAGCTAAAAGAATTCTGCTTAAAAGTCACTATTATTAACTTTATTTTCCTTTTTTCAATTGATAGGATAAAATCATTGAACTATATTCCATACTTGAATAACTGCAGTTAATAATAATGTACTGAATATTTAAATATAACTGGAAGACCATATTTTGAACTTAACAACACTGAGTTATTTAAATAGGGTAGATCTAGACCCTGGTGTCAGTTGTATCACAAAGGTCTATATAGGGCTGGAGTAACTTGTTTGGAGCTCCTCTTTCTGGAAATGAAATCACAACCAGGCTCTCTCATAAGAACAACTGAATGCATTCCCCATGTTTCTTTTAAACCTGCTTATACAGAAGGTTCCTAGCTAGGGCTTAGATCATGACTTCCGTAGTTATATGTATGAGTATTTAACTGCTTTGATGTGTTCAGGCATTCTTTTGTCTTTAATAGGCTGAGCTTACGGGAACAGTGAGTGATTCTGATACATAGATTCAGATATTGTGTGTGTATGTGTGTGAGGGGGTGTTTATTATAGACAATCTAAGGCTTTCTAATTGAATCTTTTCACTATATAGATGAAAATGGTGAGTATGAAAGAGAAAATTTCCTCCTGTACTGTGTTTTCTGGTCTGTAGCAAAGCTGCCTACAATCCGTTTTGAGGTATACAACTGCTCAGGTTAGAAAGTCCCCTACCTGAACACCAATATTCAACATATTCTTTAGTCAGCGCACACTAAGTGTTATTGATCCCAACCAATATCTTAGAAAAGAATGCCTATGTAGTTGTTTTTGTTTTTTTAACTTTTTGGGGTCCTGACACCCAGATCCCAAATAAATACACAGAGAATTGTTCTTACTTATGAATACTCGGTCTTAGCTTGGCTTGCTTTTAGCAAACTTTTCTAACTTAAATTATCCTGTTTCTCTTTAACAATGTTTTGCCTCTGGGTTTCTTACCTCTCTTTATTTGATCTATCTTTCTTTTCCTTGCTGTGTGGCTTGGTGGCTGGCCCCTGGTGTCCTGCTCTCCTTTTCCTTGTCCTTCCCCTTCCCTTCTCTTTTTGAGCCAGGATTTCTCCTATTTATTTGTTTGTTTGTTTGTTCATCCCATTTACTCTCTATGCCTGGCAGGCCCAAATATTTCTCTCTCCTGTCTAGCTATTGGTCATTCAGCTCCTTATTAGACCAATCAGGTGTTTTATATCGGTAAAGTAACACAGCTTTACAGCGTTAAACAAATGCAACATAAAAGAATGCAGCGTGTCTTTGCATTGTTAAACATTTCACAGAATAAACAAATTTAATACATATTAAACTAATATTCCACAACATATCTATAATGCAGGAAACCTGAATTGTGGGAGCTCAGTCTATTGAAGATAAAAGAACATATGGTTACCTCAAAACAGAAAAAAAGCTTGTACTTATAATTATGAAAGTCATTATCCAAACATCAGCTAGAAGCCTTCTGTATAAGCTAGATATAAATGAAATATGGGGACTGCATACAATTATTCTTATGAGAGAGCATGGCTGTGATTTTCACTTAAAGATAAGAGGAGCTTCAAGTAACTTACTCCAACCCAGAGAGACAAATTGTATATGAACAGGATTCACATTCTGTTGTATATAATACCTTTATTATCTACCTACTTTGTAAGCTACTGTGGGGAATGTTGGCATTTCTAGCACACTGTGGTTTACACGTGTCATTTGTGTGCTATGGACAGACAGGTCTGCAATTCTAGAGATCTTTTTCAAACAAATAGTGCTGCTGTGCCAACTAAATAAAAATGAAATAACCTGGGGAAATAGTGGTCACAATTAATGTAACACAGCCAACTTCACCCTCTTCCTCTGTGTCTCTAGTTGACCTTATTTGGAATTAGACTCTTATTGATGATGAAATTAAGATATGGTCACAACCCTGCTCAATTCTTGCTCTCAGAATTCCAAGCTTGGAAGCATAAGGTGACACATTTCCCTGCTTAAGAACCTCATCTTCAGAATCTCACTTGGGCAGTCATAGCAGATAATGCCCAAGGGAACTTTAATCACATCTGAAAGTTATCTAATTCTACTGAGCTCAAAGTGGTTGAATTCTTTATCAAATGGTGTAATTACAATATGCAGTCCATCATCCACAATTTTAAAACAAAATAGCTGTTATTCATCAAATACATTATATAAGTGGCCACCAAATGCTCATAGCAATCCTGTTGATCAAGTATTATTATTTGTGGAGAGAAGATGAAGTTGTAAGTGAATGCACGTTGTTGAGAGGATCACTGCCATGTCAAAGTTATCAATACATCAGACTCATGGGAATGCTAAGGCTTTCCTTTGTTCCATGTATAGATTTTGATAAGGCTTGATACTTAGCTAGAAACAGTACACGCAAACAATGTCAACTGCAGCTTTCTCAGCTAACCTGCCTCCTCCTTCATGTTGAATATATTAAAGATACAGAGGATCCTGGCTTCTGATATGTCTTCAGTTTTATGTTACTTGTTTCTGTCTTTTCTTAATCTCCCATATCTCCCAGTAAGGTTTTCAGCACCCAGACACAGTATCTATTAACAGTTGCATTTTACAGAAATGAAAGATGAGGCTTAGGAATATCAAACAGCTTGTATCAGGTCACATGAACAATATGGGTCTATCTCCCCAGCTGACTGATGTTGAGCTGTGTTCCCACACACTCTGTGACACTACTGCAGTATAAGCTGAATCCAGTCTTTTTATTTCAACATATCCTCCTACCTGAATCCTAGCAACACTTAAACAAAATAAAGTAGCTATGATTTTCTATTTTAAAAGCACTATTCCATTTTCTAGTAAGCACTTCCTTATTTTCTTCTATCCTTCCTTCCTTTCTTCTTCCCTAGTGTTCAGTGGAAACTGATTGCCAAAATATATCATAAAAATTTAAGTTAGCCATAAAATACACTGTAAGTCTATATTTCAAACAACTCATTCTCATACTTACTGCATACTCTCTGCCAAGTAAAATATTAGGAACAAAAATGAAAATGACGATTGAGTTTCAGCCACTATTCTTAAGGGTGACTTTAGAAGAGTTAGTTTCTCCAAAAGGCTTTGGCGATACACTGTGTGGTTTACCTCACACTGTGTGGTTTGGAAAAGCTCTTTCTAAACTTTCTGTCAGAGCAGAGAACATATATTCTTTAGGCCAGTTTCTATACCATTTAGATAAGCTAACCAGAGCAGTTAGTTTAAACCCCTTAAATGATATCGGACAAATTGTTTTAAAGTATAACTTCAACTTTTCCTATTCAATATTCTGCTCTACATTCTTGATTTCCAGTTGGAGCATAATTGTGGTTGGGGTCATCCTAAACTGTCAAGTGACTCATCTGTAACCTCGATATCCCAGACTTTCTTGCAAACCAAAATATATACCTTTGACCAATGAGATACAAACAGAAGCCTTCTAGAGTGCTAGAAATGTTTGCTTGGTTACTCATTAGCTTGTTTTAATACAGGTGCTTAGCATTGCTCACTCATTATTTCTTTAGAGTGGTGCCTGGAGCACAGGAATGAGCTTGGAGTTGCAGTAACTAGGCTGAGACTATAGGTGATGAATGCGAAGAAAGCTGTATGCTAAGTATGGCAGTGGGTAATGACTCAACTTAATCAGGACTCTAGTATTTTTATTGAATGAGAGCAGGGGAGGGAGGGGAGGGAGGAATCTCATTCAATCAGCCACTAAACTGAGATTTCTCTGTTCATTCAGCCTAATCTAATATCTGAGTGATAAATGATAGAAAATAAAGCAATGGCCCCAGAGAATAGGGACCCAGAAATAGGAACATTTCACGATCTTCTGATGAAATGACTGGATTTCCAGCTCATCAGTTAGAGTGAATGTCACTAACAAACAAGCTCTGCTCAGGCACAGTTGATGCAATCAGCATACTATTATCTCACCCTAAAATATTCATAGACAACCAGGATGGAAAAGCAAAGACCAAAACAAGTAATAAAAGGAACTCAGAGGGAAAGAGTCAGAACAGGGAGCAAAGAAAATAACTTTGCAAAATATACTTGATCATAGTTATCTAAGAAGAAGTTTTTTTAAGGCCACAAAAATGGAAGGAGAACAAGGATCTTTTGTAAAAGTGGGGAATGATAATAATAAAACTAATAATAATAACCATGAGAAATGAAAAATATTGTGTATAAGCAAAAGAGTGAATTCATTGAGGGATAATCAAAATAAACACAGAAGAATCTCACATAGAGATAGATAAAAATACTACTAGAGAGCAAAACATAATTATAAAGACTACACCATCAATTCAGGAAAGCCAATATCTGATTAAGAGAATACAGAAAGGAAAAGCTGAACCAATGGACTGAAGCACACTTCAAAGAACTAACACAAAAGGAGTCCACAGAATTGAAGTTTCAGAGTATCATATTGAAAGAGTCCTCCAAAGGCATAAAACCATAAAAGGCCAGAAACCCACAGTAGCTCATATACTTAGGAATTTCAGGATATCAGGATAGAGAGGAAAGGGAAGCAGATTAGATGAAAAGGATGACCCTGGGCTTTTAAACAAGGCAATACTATATTGAAAAGGGAAGCCTGTGGAACTGAAAAGGAAACTCTGGTCTAATCTTGAGAATATGAGCTTAGGTCACCTGTGATAGAAAAAAATTAAAAGCAGAAATGGAGAATAAGAGATTTTGCAAAAATCTGTCTCTTCTGAAGTAATGACAGATAATCTCTGTGAACTAGCAGGCATAGCAAATCAGAATGGGGAACCAACTTGAGAGAGACAAAGGGGATATCAGGAAATGAGAGAAGGGATTTCCATGATTTAGGAGTCTCAGGAGGGTGAATACATGCAAAAGCAAACAAAAGAGGAAAGCCATGAATTTTCCTGAGAAGAGTGAGTGTAAAAGGTATTAAAATGTGCATGTCTGAACTGAAAGGCCACAACAGTTTGAGACTGAGAATTGGAAACCATATGTGTATAGACTAGTTCATAAAGGAGAAAAAGAAATGCATTCATTCTCTGGTGAAACGGGGAAACAAATGCAGTTATCGCATTATGTCTAGAAGAACATCTAACAAAATTACACAATGAAATAAGTCTCCAGTCTGCTGTGACTACAGGAAGTTGGGTGAAGAGGGAGGACTGATGTTATAAAGTACTCTCACCTTCTCCCCAGGAAGACAGTAGGGAACATCAAAGAGTTTTCAAAAAAAGAAGAAGAAGAATGATGAGCAGATACTGATTTGCTGTGCAAGCCTCCAGCAGAAGAAGCGGTAGAAAGCTTCAAGGATTCTGCCTCTGGGAACAGATCTTGGATGTGGTGAAAGTTGCTCATAAATTGCATTTTTTAAATCTTTGTGAGTTTTCCTATTGTAGGAATGACCTTGAAATTCAATGTTCATGTACTTCTTTAATGAATAGAAGCATTTGTTAAAATTATTTTGCTTTTGATTTACTTGTTGAAAATCAATTAATTTGGTTTGAAATTATATTTTGTCTGTCAGAAAATTTAAAATAGCAAATGTATTAGCTAGTACTCCTAGAGTTTGTTGATTTTTCTGAGACAAGATTTCACTATGTAGCTGTGGTTGGCCTGAAACTTGTAATGTTAAAGTAATTGGCCAAAAATGTGTAACAATTTCTTTTTATTTCTGCCTCACAGTTGCTGGGATTTTAGGCTGGCAGCACAATGATTGTCAATATTTCTAGGTTTTTTTGGCAATCTAAATACACAGGAAATGCATTTTATTTCCTATGTATTTTTGGCATTTTACGTTAGATTTTTATTATAACCTTGGTTTTATTTAGCCACTCACTTGTTCTTTTATTTTTCTTTTAAAACATTTAAATTTTTAAAAAATATTTTATGTGTACTTATTCATTTTGTTTTATACACATTAAGTTGTCTAAAGTTTTCTAAGAAATCCCTAGAAAAGACTCTTCTCTCCAGCATCCACAGAGCTCAAGTTTTGAAAATCAAACAAAAGTCTACATTTTAAGGTTGCCTGAATGACAGCGAAAACTCAAGTCCCAGCCTCAGGTTTAAATGAAGGCAGCAATTGGGAAAGAATGGGATCCTGCAACTTGAGATGGGGATATGCACAAAGGCTCCATAGAGGCAGAGAACTTTGAACCCTCAGATTCTCAGTGTTTATCTCATTTGAGGAAGTAGTCTCTCCACCATCAGCAGACATACTTCCATCCTACACCCTGAAATACTTCCTTTTCTGCCTTTGACTGAAGAAGTTAATTCTGCATTCCCCATTGTGTGCCAAACCAGCAGTGACTTTCTCTGAAGGAGTTGTCATGCAAGACAATGCTGATGCTCTCAGGGTCCTTCAATAGTTATCTTTACACATAAAAGGAGACTTAAGGCTACACAGGTTCCTACTGGGAAGATAAGAAGTGCAGTCAACAAGGAGGTGTACCACACTATTAAAGAGCATTATGATTTTGTTAATTCTTCCAAACAGAAGTCTGGGGAGTATATGTAGGAAGGGACTTTAAAGGTGTGGAATACAAGGATGATAACCAACTAAGACTCTAAGCTAAGCAATAGTGGAGAGGGTGCCTGTGGCCTTCTTCTGTAACCAGATTGACGACTGCCTTAATTGTCATCATAGAACCTTCATCCAGTAAATGTTGGAAGCAGATGCAGAGATCTACAGCTAAGTACTGGGCAGAACTCACAGAGTCCACTTGAAGAGAAGGAACAATAAATAATATGAGCAAAGGGGTCAAGACCATGAAGGGGATACCCACAGAAACAGCTAGCCAGAGCTAGTGGGAGTTCACTGACTTCAGACGATAGCTGGGGACCCTGCACAGGACAAAACTAGGCCCTCTGAATGTGGGTAGCAGTTGTGTGAATTTAGCTGTTTGTGGGACCACTGGCAGTGGGAGCAGAATTTATCCCTAGTGCATGAACTGACTTTTTGGAGCCCATTCCCTATGGAAGAAAACCTTGCTCAGCATAGACACAAGGCAAAGGGCCTTGGTCCTATCTCAATGTGATGTGTCAGACTTTGTTAACTCCCCATGGGAGGCCTCACCCTCTCTGAGGAGTGGATGGGGGTGGGGTGGTGGGAAGGTGGTGGGAGTGGGAGAAGGGGAGGAAGGGGGAACTGGGATGGGTATATTAAATAAAAAAGATTGTTTTAAAAAATAAAAAATTAAAAACATGTGGAATAATAGTGAAAAGAACATAAAACTCAGTCATGTTAATATTGATATGGGCCCACTGATTTGATATCCTACATTTAATATGGAAGCTTGTGAAGCTTAAAAGTGTCAAAAGTTGGAATTGTTTGCTGAAGTAGTTGTCAAAAGATGGCCTAATGAAAAGAAAAGAAGTTGGAGATGCCTGATATCCTTCCGCTTAGTGTTAATGAAGGGATTTGAAGGCTCAGTGACTTGCAAGGCTCAAGTGGGTAAGCTGTGTAAAATCTAATCCTCCACAATGAGAAGGCCCAGAAGAAATGCCCTTCACTATAAGACACAAGCTGGGGAGAGGGGCACCTGCACATTTAAAGAGATTTGTTCTTGCCCTTTTCTTGGGAAAGATCTGGGGATTGTGGATGCTACTGTTCATTTGGATGAATTAAATGCAGTGGGTTTAATTGGGCACCAATAAAGCAGGGACCAGTTATCAACAGTGAATGGACAAAGGTAAGGTTGATAACAGTTATTATAATGGGAATCCTAGATAAAGCAATGCCCATTTTGGCCTGACCTGTAATGAACAGCACAGTCCAAGTGAATTTTATGGTGGCATGACTCTTAAGGACCTTTGGTATAGGCTAATTAATCCTGTTTTTTCCAGGTATGAAATAGGTAAAAAGCCTACTTTCATATTTTATTAATATACATAAGTAGAAAAATTCTCAGGCAAATGAAAAAAATTCCTTTGTTTTTTGCAAAAGGTAATGTCAATTTCTGAAGAAATTTCCAGACTTGAGCCAGTTTGCAGATCCAGAACCCATTAAATGAAAGATTGGCCAGGTTCTTCTGGGGAATAACCTTGATGAAATACCTGAGAGATTTACATTTAGTCTTCTCCAGAGAGACCTATGGCCTTTTCCAAGGGGAATTGTACGCTGGGAGAAAGTAAACAATAAGACTTTCTGTGGTCTATTGTGTACTGGTTCTGAATTGACACTGACTCCAGCAGACTCCAAGAAATATTGAGGCCTTCAAGTGAAAGTAGGGGCTTATGGAGTTCAGGTGATTAATGGAGTTTTGGTTGAAATCTGACTCACACTAGTGTCCCTGAAATCATTTTGTGGTTATTTCCCCAGTTCCAGAATGTATAATGGGATAGATATATTTAGAAGTTATTACAATTTGCATATTGGTTCCCTGATCTGAAGTGAGGGCTATTATGGTTGGAAAGACTAAATGAAAGCCTTTAGCGTTGTCTCTGCCAGGAAAAATACTGAATCAAAGAACAGTATGACATATCTAAAGGAACTGCAGAAATGAGTGCTACTATCAAAGACTTGAAAGATGCAGAGGTGGTAGTTCCAACAATATCTCCATTTAACCCTTCTATCTGGCCAGAGCAGAAGACAGATGGATCATGGAGACTGACAATGACTATTAAAAAGTCAATCAAGTAGTAACTGAAATTGCAGCTGTTGTAACAGATGGTATATCCTTACTTGAGCAGATTAACACTTCTCCTATCACATTGTATACAGCTATTAATTTAGCAAATGCTTTTTTCTTACTGCCTTTTCTTAAGGACCACCCAAAACAACATTCTTTCAGTTGGCAAGGCCAGCAGTATACCTTTATTGTTTCCGTCAAGGATACATTAACTATCTATCCTTCTGTCATAACTTAATTTGAAGGGATACTGATTGTCTCTTCCACAAAATATCTCATTAGATCACTATATTGACAAGATTGTGCTCATTTGACCACGTGATCAGGAGGTAGCAACCACTTTGGACTTGTTGGTAACATGTAAATCAAAAGATGGGAAATAAACCCAACCAAAGTTCAAGGGCATTCTACCTCAGTGAAATTCTTAGAAGTCCAATGGTGTGGAGCATTCAGAGATATTCCTTCTAAGGTAAAGGATAAGTTATTGTGTTCGGCCCCTCTCACCACAAAGAAAGAAGCATAACTCCTGTGTACCTATTTGAATTCTGAATACAACAATTCCTCACTTGGATATGTTTCTCAAGCCTAGCCATACATCAAAATGCTCAGAAATCTGCTAGATTTAATTGGGGTCTGGAGTAGACATTTATTCTGGTCATGGATTTGCCTTTCCTACATGTAATGCTTCCTCAAAAGTTACCATATATGAAATTACAGAATACCTTAACCACTGTCATGGTATTCCACAAAATATTACTTCAGACCAAGGAGCTCATGTCAAAGCTAGAGAAGTACAACACTCTAATGGTCATTGAATCCATTTCCCACAATCCTAAAGCAGCTGGGCTGACAGAAAGATGGAATGGCTTTTTGAAGACCAAATTAAAGTACTAATCATGTGGCAGCAGTCTAGAGGGCTGTGGCAGGGTTCCCTAGAAAGCAGTATATGCTTTGAATCAATATACATTATATGATACAGTTTCTCCTATAGCCAGAATCCATGGGTCCAGGAATCAAGGGGTGGAAAGGGGAAGAGCTCCATCCACTATCATCCCTATGGGCCTACCAGGAAATTTTTTTCCTTAAGTTCTTCTGACCTAGAAGTTTTGGATCCAAAGGTAGGGAACCCTCCTGCCAGGAGTCACAACACATATTCTATTGAACTTCTCTCTGACCACTTTTGATTTCTGATTCCCTTTACCTAACTGCCTAAGAATAGAGTGATTAGCAAGAGGAAATTAGATTGCTTTTCAACAAAGGCAATAAGAAAGATTATGTCCTGAGTGTAGGAGATCCTTCGGGGCATTTTTTAGTGTTACCATGACCTGTGATTAAAGTCAATGGGAAACTACAACAACCTAGGCAAGGCAGGATGACAATAGGCACATATACTCCAGGGATGAAATTATGGGTCACTTCTCCAGAGAAAGAGCCAAGATCTGCTGAGGTCTTTGCTGAGGGTAGAGGAAGTACAGAATGTGTAGCAGCAAAGGTTACACGACCAATTGCAGAAAGTATAGTCATAAGTGGCATATGTATTTCCATCATATTTTGTTACACACATATATATTTATATACATACATACACACAGAAACACACACACACACACACACATATATATATATATATAGAGAGAGAGAGAGTGACTTCTATGGAGTTCTGATCCTCTAGAGACTAAAACAACAGAATTACTTTAATTTTGGTCCAAAAATTCAAGTATGAACCCACAATTAAAGGAGATAAACAATTGCAAAATATCAAAGGCTTGAAGTCAAGTATGAACCTATAATAAAAGGAGATAAAAGTTGTAACATATAAGAGGCTGAAATGAAAAGAGGCTATCTCCTTTCTATAACTGAATAAGTAAACTAGACTACAAATGCCTCATTATTAATACAGCCTCAGTGATATTATCTCTATACCAGCTTAAAGCACTCTTATACTTACCTCATGTTTTAGGAACAATTTATTAAAATGGATTTTCATTTAATCACAGCTCATTCTTATATATGGAGATTGCATAAACACACACACATAAGCTATTATTTAAAATTATGATATTTATTTTAATAATTTCTGATGCAAAATGAAATTGTTCCCATTACAATTGAAATTTTGGTCAAGAAAGACATAAATGACTTATAAAGCCAATGCATGCCTTCAGGATAAAATTCCTGGAGACATTCAAGATACAAAGAACATTTCTTAACATAATAAAGATAGCAAACCCATAGCCAACACCAACTTTAGTAGAAACTCCAAGCAATACCACTATAGTAAGGAACAAGAGAAGGTGGTTTATTCTCTCCATACCTACTTAAAATAGTTCTTGAAGTCTTAGCTGGAGCAACCAAATAACTAAGAAAAGCAAGGGGATACAAATTGTAAAGTAAGAAATCAAAGTATCTTCTTTTGCAGATGATATGATACCATACATAAGGGACCCCGGAAAACTATAAATAATAAACGCTTTCAGCAAAGTAGTTGGATACATAATTAACACCTCCAAATCACTAGTATTCTTATGTACAAATGACAAACTGACAGAAAGAAGTAAGGGAAACAATGCCTTCACAATAGTCTCAAATAGTATAAAACATGTTGGGATAATTATAATCAAGTAAATGAAAGACTGTAAATCAAAACTGTAAGACACTGAAGTAATAAATTGAAGAAGACATCAGAAAATAAAAAAGATCTTCCATGCTCATGTACCATCCTCCCAAAAGTAGTCTACAGTTTCAACACAATCCCCATCAAAATTCCAACAAAATTCTTCACATCTTAAAGGAACAATATTAAACTTTATATGGAGACACACATACACACAAAACCAACAGCAAACAAACAAAACAAAACAAAACAGAATAGGTAGTAATTATGAATAATAAAAGAACTACTGGAGGTATCACAATCTCCAATCTCATACTGTATGATAGACCTATGAAAATTTAGAAATAAAAAAACAGCATGGCATTGGCACAAAACAGACATGCTGATCACTGGAATTGAACTGAGGACTCAAACATAAATTCACACAGCTATAGTCACCTAATTCTTGATAGAGAATTAATAAATACACACTGGAATAAAAGCACCATCTTCAGCAAATGCTGCTGATCAAACTGCGCAGCTGCATATAGAAGAATCCCAGTAGATCCATACTTATCACCATGAATAAAACTCAACTGCAAATGGACTAGAAACCTCAACCTAAAATCAGATACACTGAACCTCATAGAGGAGGAAGTGAGAGTATAGTCTTGAACTCATTGGCACAGGGATAGACTTTCTGAACAGAACCCCTTCAACACAGGCACTAAGATCAGTAATTAGACAATGGGACCTTGTGAAACTGAAAAGCTTTCACTCACATAATGAAGAGCATCGCCAGACAAAGCAGTGTGGTCTCAGAGGTTTCAGTCCATCATGGCTGGTAGATGGATAGGAATAAGCAGTACAGTTCACATCATGGTAACAAGGACGCAGAGAAAAGATAAAGACACCAAATCTCCTTGTGACCTTCTTCCTCCAAGTAGCTATCACACCTCTTATCACCTCCCAATGATGCTATCACATTTTGAATCCACCAAACGATCGATCAATCCATTCATTCGTTCAGTTCCCCTGATGCAGTTTTCTTTGAAGAGCCACTACAGACATATCTTAGATAATCCTCCAGGTGCTCCATAATCAGGTCAGGTTGACAATCTATATTAACCACTACAATCATTTTACTTTTCAAAAGTGGTTTGATACATTCAACACCTTATCATTAATACAAAGAATAATAGATAAAAGTTTCATAATCACAGAAGCAACTGTTCTTACTGATTTATTGTTCAACATTGGTCATGATGCTGGGCATGTCTCACTGGGTAAATAATATTACAGAAAAATCAAGTTGAAATTTGGCAAAGCAAGTTACCTGAGTCAGGTAAGTTAAAGCAGAACCTGAAACAGGCTTCTGATACACGGGGCTTATGGAGAGATTGATCCTGAGGAACGATGAGGGGGGAATGGAGGAGGTCAGGAAAGAAAAAGGCAGGTGCCAGGATTTTTAGGTGAATTCCTACTTTAGTCTGATTTATAGGAACTCTAATAAACTAATGGGTGATTAGTGGCTCACCTGAATTGAGGAAAGGAATGGACCTTATATTTACAAGGCCCAGAAATTGTGTGGGATACATATACCTTAAGTGAAAACTCTAATTCTCCGGAGACAATCATCAGTGATATCCCTCAGAAAACACCCTTTATAAAACATCTGCCAGGGAAACGGGTTCCATGGTTCCCATGAAACTAAGTAGGCACTAAAGAGGCACCCTGGCATCCCTTAGGGTCTTGGGCCAAAACCTAATCTAGCCAGAAAATACCTGGGATTCAACCTCCATTATTTTAAATTGCTTCATCAGTGTTTTACAGCCACTCGTTCTATATTCCATATCACATTTAGTGGTATTTTGCTTTTGAAACAGACAAAAATGGACAGTTCCTCTTTCCTAGTTGACCTAGGTTGATCTGTTAGTATATATTTTAAAACTGAATATTATTTCAAATTAGAATAACAAAGTCATGCCACTATAGAACACCTTTTTTAATTTTACTTTTAATGAATGGATATAAATAATTTTAATTACCAACATTATTTAAATAATGTCTGAGGAGGTTGGAGGATGCTTTGAGATGGTTGACTTGTGCCAGCCTTTCACAAGCTCCCCATTCCCAGTTTTATTTAGACTAACACATTTGCATGCCCTGAGAATCAATATCTGTTCTGAATCTCAGTTCAGTGTCCAAATCACTGCACATTCTAAATGAGGCAGTTTGGATTTCTGAAAGTTACTGTATAAGCTTAGTTTCTTTTGGTCAGGTTTAAAATAATGAAGGAAAATATACTTTGATGTTAGCAAGCCATTAATGAGCCACTGTCCACCATGGGAAAACAAATCAAGAAGCTATGGGATCTAAAAAGCTAGGAAGCAATAAAACAAGTGCCTGTCACTCTGCTCTGCACAAAGTCAAGACTAGCTTGGCTTGGAGTGATATATTGCAGTGATAAGAAGATGGTTCACAAGGAATGGTAAAGACCCTACATAAAAATTGTTCAATGTAGGATTTGGAACCTATATTTCTATTTTCTTTCTCATTCAGTCTTTTCCATTTAAATGCAGATATGAAGAGGATGTTGCATAACATCCTCTATTTATCTAGCATGCCTCTTATTTCCCCTTATTTCTTTATTTTGCATATTTTGAAAGCCAGTTTTATAGATATCAACACTGGAATCAGAATTTCAGTGATCAGAGGATGTGAATCAAAGGAAATGCGTGATTGGATTCTATCAACAATGTATCTCCTGTGCAGAGTCAAATGCTATATTAGACACTTGCCTTTGTGAAGGATATCATACCTGATTGCCATGCCATAACAACTGGTTGAACAGATAAAAATTAAAATAGCCTATTAAGAGAGGACATACCAATCTGACAATAAAACGACAAAATGGGGAGCTCAGTTTACTACTTGGGATAGATTCCTTTTGTGAGGCAGAGCAGTCCCTAGAAGTGTCCTCACTGAAAAGGGAATCCATCAAAGAGTAGAACATTTTATCTTAGTCCATCCTCAGTCAGAAGCATTTCTTCTCAATGCCAAGTTTTCCATACAATCTACTAGGGATTCTATGCCTTTGGAAACCTCTGCAAATATCTTCCCTTTCGTCAGAGAAAAGGGAAGGATGCAACAGCTGCATCACACTTACAAGTTCATCCGTTATTCAGTTTTACTGTGGGCTTTTGAACATAAAAGGTTCATTTCTTGTTTTGAATAAGCACACCGAGATATAATTAAAGCAAGCCAAAAATAAAGAAAATAATAGTAATAATAATAATAAAAACATGAATCAATCATACAGCAGGGTCTAGGAACTAATCCATGCACTTATGATTTAATGTTCATGATCTTTTCATTTTTTCTTCTATGGGGCAAATAGTTTAATCCTTCTCTCAAAAGCATTCCATAGGAGGTTAATAGGATGCAAACATTATTTAGATTAAACAAGAGCAGGCTTCATTGCTTACAAGCTTTCTTAACAGGTTTAATATGTTTAATAGTGTATTTTGAGTTGTAAAACCTTACACCATAGGGTTTCTACTTCTAAAACATGCCTAACCTTTGAATTCTCCTGAAAACATTTTAGAAATACCCTTTCTTCCAGAAATACTGTTCAAATTAGAGAAGAGGCACAAAAAGGTTCTAATGACTTCAGATTTTACTTCATGAATTTAGCAGTACCAGAAATTTGCAATTATGTTAGAAATGAGTACGACTGTGAATGAAAATGCTGCTGCATACAGTCATATCAACACATGTTCATATAGCTGAAAAAGAAACATATTAAACAGACTGCCTGTCTCTTACTCATAACCTACAGGTGAAAAGAGAATATGTTTTCATGATGTCTGAATATTCTTACAATAAAACAGTAAACAGCTGTGCAAAGCATATCATATATACTATCTTACTTAATCATCAAACTGACTTCCTGAAACATTTTTTAAAAGAAGTATTGATTTATTATGCATATAGTGTTCTGCCTGCACGTATGCCTGTAGGCCAGAAGAGGGCACAAGATATCATTACAAATGGTTGTGAGCCACCATGTGGTTGCTGGGAATTGAACTCAGGACCTATGGAAGAGAGCCAGTGCTCTTAACCACTGAGTCATCTCTCCAACCCCTCCCTGAAATATTTTTATTTCTATACAACATAAAAAAGAAGAGCATCCACAATATTTAGGACTGATTTCAATCAGTTTCAGAAGCCTATGAAAAGAGGTGCAAGGACAGCTACTATTTCATTTTCCTTCTGAAACATCCTTACATTCTTCTCTTTTCCTTCCTTTGTTATTGGAAAGTCTAAAAGACTCTAAACACAGTTAATATCAAAAAAGGTTTTAGAAGGAAAATCTGCCCAATTCGAGTTCATAACATGAAGGTAACATTAACAGATGGATACTTATCTTACGCACTTATAATTCACACATAACCTACTGATACATATGCACTAAGCACCAGAAAATTAGTTTAAATTATTCACTCTTTCTTCCTTTCTAAAAATGATTCTGTTGTACTAGAGACAGAATATCTTTGAGCACCAGAAGCTAGCTTTGCTCTAAAAGTTGCAGTTTTTATTTTGATTCCTGAATACCCTCTACTGAAATTCTCCTTGTTACCAAAGACACAAGTGCATCTTTCAGAGGCTGCAAACCAGCACTGAATCAGAGTATGTCTACACCTATATGAGGGGCTGCAACCAGATTTGATTCTACAGAGTTTAGTCATGAGTAGGTATGTGGCTAGGCAGGGCATATCTAGTCTAAAATACTTTATTTTTATGGCCCATCCAGAGAGTGCTCTTGACTGCTGCCAGTACAGTTCTGGTCAATGCAGAACAAGAATGCCAGATTTCTCCCTGCCTGTGAATACACTCAATGTAGAAGATATCCTCCTATACTTTACTACAGTTCTATTGGTGATGTGCACACCGATTTGCTACCATCAAGTGCCTATTTGATATAGGAGGGTCATCTGTATATGTGTTACTTTCATTGGTTAATAAAGAAACTGC
>LOJH01000361.1:49635-60860 GCA_001685095.1 Ellobius talpinus | reverse complement strand
TGTGTGTGTGTGTGTGTGTGTGTGTGTATGTGTGTGTGTGTACGGATGTGCTCACCCATTCAGTTCAGAGGTCAACACTGGTGTCTTCCTCAGTCACACCTTTACCTTATTTTCCTGGGACACGGTCCTTTACTGAACTGGGAGCTTGACTCTTCGGTTAGGCTGGCTGCCTGGTGAGCTTTCTGGATCCTGCCTGTCACCCATTCATCCCACCTCAACCCCCACTCCCACCAGCCAGCTCTAGGAGTTCAAACTCACTCCTCCAGGATCAGATTTTAACCATGATCCAAACTCAGGTCCTTTTGCTTGCACAGAAAACATTTTACCCACTGAGCCACCTCTCTAACCCAACCCTTTTATACTTTCTATAAGTGTAGCTCACAGATGAATGAACTTTCATTAAAAGCTGAGTAGATGAAAAGCCTACTTAAGGACAAAGAACGACAGACAATGCGGGACAGGGTAGCACATGAAGGGGGCTTAATAAAAGGTTGATGGGAAAAAAATAACAGAGAAAGGTAGACTGGGGAAGAGGCTGCCATGGGAAGGCTGTAGTGAATAAGCAGTTAAGGGGACAAATGAACCATAGGCTTCCAGTGGGGTAGGCTAGTATAGTGTGGTGTGGATTTTGGTGCTAAATATTTTTGGAAGAAATAAATGAGCTGTGAGGCACACTGGGGAGCTTTCACGACAACGGATGTAGGTTTCAGTGCCAGATTCTACCCTTCCGGGCTCTGTAAATACAAGCCTTCCCTCCCCAGATCAGAGGCCTTGGGTCCATGGTCTCTAATGTTGGCATGTTCGACTCAGACTGACCAGGCTATGGTACGAATTTCTAATAATAGTGGTTATAAAGAACACTGCCGGGCCGGGCATGAGGCAGGCGTTCAGGAAGTACGTCAAGAAGTACTCTTTTGCATCTCAACTGTCAGTCATGTTTATAAGTAGAAGATTTCTTTCACCCAGAATCTGGCTTTAGCATTCTAGCATCCTGGATGGAGCCCACACGCTTTCAAAACATTTCTTCGGGCAAGGTCATACCTCCTGCGAAGCGGCCTACTCACCTTCCTTCCTTCCTGACTGTTAAGACCCAGTCAACGACGGCTAATACGCCAGTGAAGAAAGCTCAGCGTTCCCTGGATGTGGTTCTTAGGGATGTGGTGCAGCGGCCCCTATCTGCTTTGAATCCTGTCTTATCATTGGTGTCACTGTTTTAAAGCCATATTTTGGGAGCTCTGCCTTCAGGAAAAATGGGAGAAAACAATAGACAGGAGCCAAGTTTGGAACTGTCTGCATATGGCAGATCCATGCCATGTTTTCCCGAGCCCAAGGGTGAATGTGCTACAAGGACTTTTGGACAATAAGGGCTTTTGGTGACTTGGCTCTACTAGCTTTTCAGCATCTCTGAGCTTGACACCTCTCCA
Source organism: Ellobius talpinus (assembly GCA_001685095.1). Classification (NCBI taxonomy): domain Eukaryota; kingdom Metazoa; phylum Chordata; class Mammalia; order Rodentia; family Cricetidae; genus Ellobius; species Ellobius talpinus. Next base: position 59,436 of record LOJH01000361.1, on the reverse strand, counting down.
TGACTGGGATATGTCTTTCTTTTGTCTTCTCTTTTTTTTTCTTCAGAGTTAAAGGATATACAATATTCTTGATGATAATAAGTATACAGCTATCCTTTCGGAGGGGCAGGTACATTGAAGTAAAATTAATTTTCAGAAGTTGTAGTGGCACACATCTTTAATTCCAGCCCTCTGGAGGCAGCGATAATTGCATCTCTGTGTGTTAGAGGCCAGCCTGGTCTATAGAGCTAGTTCTAGGACAGCCAATGCTGCACAAAGAACCTCTGTCTTGAACCCCTGCTCCCCACAATGGTATTTTTAGGATTTATTTATTGTGTGTGTGTGTGCCTGCATTTATGTATGTGTACCATGTACATGACTGGTGCCCATGGAGCACAGAAGAGGGTATGAGATTCCCCAGAACTGGATTTACAGATGGTTATGAACCACCATAGGGGTTGTGGGAACTGAACCCTGGTCCTCTGCCAGAGCAACAATCCCTCTTCACCACTGAGCCATCTCTCCAAGCCAAGAACACGATGTTTTGATATGCATACGTGGGGTAAAATGATTCCTGCAATCAAACTCATTAACATATCTATCAGTTTAAATAGTTTCTTTCATGGTACGTAGTGATGTGAGGACACCTGTGTGATCCTGTGAGCGAAGATCAAGGAGATAATGCATTATCTACAGGCTGTGTGCCACTTTCCAGAATTCATTCATCTTAGAATCAACCCAATAGACATTAAATATAACTCGTCACTGTATAAATTTGTCACAGTGATCCACTTAGGAAAAGGAATTTTAAAAATCCTGGGAAGGGAGAATTAGTAATCTGAAATTTTTCATTCCTAGGTTAAATCATTCTATTTATTATTTGATATATAAATTTATCAAAATACATAAAATGTGTGGTGTATACTTTTTAAAAAGCAACGGAATCTTTTAATCATTAGTCTGACATCTCCCCATTTCCTTGCCCATGAACAGCTCCCGGTAAACTTTCTTTCCATTGTCTCTTCCTATGAAACCAGCTTTTGACGATTCTGCGCATTACTGACATACATGCAGTATTTATCGTTCGATGGCTGGCTTATTTCTCTTAGTAGAATGTCCGTTAGCTTTATCTCTGCTGTTGTAAATGAGAAGCTTCCCTTTTAAAGGCTGAACTCTATTCTATCACTCACACTCTATAGAAACTGTATTTTAAAATATATATCCATATATGTATGTTTAAGTTTGTGGTCTCTTAATAAATCTTAGAGGACTGTGATTAGATATGCAAATGTTATATTGGCACCTTTCAAACTCTAAGTACGCATGGCCTAATGCTGAGTGTATCTGTGTACACAACAACTTTACATTTCAATTTTGCCTAGTGAGACATGATATTAATGTATAGAAATCACTTGGGTTGGCATAGAAGTATTTAGTTATAATTAGAATATAAAGAATAAGGACATTACCTTTTAGACTTCAAAAGAACAGTAAACTATGACAATTTGTGGACTACTCCACTCAGATTTCACACTTCACATGAACAAGATGAAATACTAGAAGACAGGATGTTTGGGTGAGGATATGGTGCCCCTGCGGAGGGCTGTGTCCATTGCTCAGACCTGGGTGTCTCTGCAGAGGGCAGGGCTTCTCTGCTAAGGATGAGGTGTCTCTGCAGGATGTGGGTGTCTGTGCTGAGGGCAGGGTGTCTCTTTCAGATATTTTTCACTTTGGGGTACATTTCTGTGTTTGGGGGTGTTTTTCAGAAATTTGGGTTTTGAATTCCCTCACTGGAGAGATTCTGACTCAGAAATTCTGAAGTGTAACTCAAAGGTCACTCACAAGCCCTGTAGACCATTCAGGATCTAACTGGACATGTTGTCCAGGACACTTTGTAAAAATTTCAGCTGGTTTATTTATTTTTTTTGCCTTCTTAGATTTAATTTTTTTATTGCTATTGAATTTTTTCATACATTATAATTTGATCATATTTTCTCCTCCAGCCTCTCCCAGCTACCACCCACTTCCCTACCCACCCAATTCCATGTGTTCTCTCTGTTACTCTTATATCCTCACTCTCAGCAGTGGATCAGGTTAGTGACTACTCTCAGGGATATTTCATTGCACAAACAAAACAAAACAACAGCAACAAAAGAGCATGCCTCATTAAAAAAAATCATGCAAATCTATATTTGTCTCGTATGTTGACAGCTTGGCTTTCGGCCTGTGGCTCTATAGAGAAGAGACTGAATCCTGAGGGTGTGAGCAGCATCAACGGATTCTACTATTGACTTTATAGCTGAGAAGACAATTAAGAATTGGGTCGTGGCCAGGTGGTGGTGGTGCATGCCTTTAATCCCAGCATTCACGTGGTAGAGGCAGGCGGATCTCTGTGAGTCTGATACTAGCCTGGTCTACAAAGTGAGTTCCTGGACACCCAGGGCTATTATAAAGAGAAACCATATCTTGGAAAGAAAGAAAGAGAGGGGTGGTAGGACAGCGAGAGGAAAAGAGGGAAGGAGGGAGGGAAAGAGGGAGGGGAAAATGTAGGGAAGGAGGAGGGAGGAAGACAGGAAGGAAGGAAGGAAGGAAGGAAGGAAGGGGAAGTAAGAAGGGGGGTCCTAATTGAAGAAAGTCTGCATGACTGGCAGGGTGCCTCTGAAGAGCTCTGAAGGGAATGTTTTTTCCTAAATTTCTTTCCTGCCTGTCACTTGTTGCTTCCTGTCTACCCTGAAGGGAGCAGCTTTCTTCCACTGTGGGTTACACTGTAATATGTAAGGCAGAAGCAATAGGGCCAGCTCCCATAGCCTGAGCCAATGAGCCCAAGCAGATAGTCCCTCCCTTAGGATGACTTCTCTTAGGCCAGTACTGAAAATATGCATATGTAAATACTTCCAAGTAATTATCCACATGATTGAATGAGAAAAGAAACCTTTGATGTCACCCACTTGGGGATGGCTGGCTTCTCACGAACCATCACCTGCCTTGGCGGTTCTGTTTCTACTGCATCTTAGAGGTGTCCAAGCTTCGCAGCGGGGATGGAGCAGAAACACATACGTGGGGAATGGGGTGGGGGTGCTTGTTCAACAGGACACCCCTTGTGCTCTCAACAAAAATAGGTCCTCTGATCTTTACTTTCCGTGAGTGGAATGAGCACATGAATGTTTGTGTGTGCGCGTGCACACACACACATACACACACACAAACACACTTTTTGAAAATATTATAAAAATATTCTATTTGTCCTGCCAGCTCTACTGTGTTTTGTATATGTGCTGGAAGAATGAACTAACGCATTCTCTGCATTTGCCGTATTTCGGCAACGAATATAGACAGACACGTAATTGTCATACACATGATGGTCTTACATCGAAGCTCAGCATCTGTAGGCTCTGTCTTGTATAGAATCAGTGTGTACCAGATGATGTTGTAGTCTGTTTTTCCAATGTTGCCTGCTAATGCAGAATTCATTGCCCATTCCCAAATCTTGCTGTATCCAGTACTGTCTCTCTGTCATTCTCTCTGTCTGTCTCTTTCTCTTTCTCTCTCTCTGGTTTCATTTGATCTGGAGGGGAGCCTGTGCCCTTACCCCTTTGCCTAATTCTAGTCTTGTGGTAATTCTAGGCTGGCAACGGTGGGAGGTTGTGGTAACAGTCTTTACAAGCTCTATCCCAAACTTACTTGGCATTACATTGAACTCTGACTTCTTCTGCCTCTACCTTCCTGGTGCCAGGATTACTGATACAAACCACCATGCCTGGTTTTATGTGGTAGTGAGGATCAAACCTGCTAGGCAAACACTTTACCAACTGAGATGGGCACTTTACCTGCCCTTAAAGCTGTAACTCTAAACGTGGATGCAAATATAGAGATGTGGTGAGTGACTGACCTTCCCTTTCCTACTGGCTACCTTCTCAAGACCCCTGGATTTGGACTGTCCTTTCTGAAACAGAGGATAGGGGATGAGGAGGATCCAGTTAAGTACAGGTGAGATTTTCAAAGGCCAATACAAGTTGAGCACAGAAAACTAAAAGCTCTGGACATTCAAATAATTGTTCTTTATCCTCGATTTTCAGAAGAAATTTGTTATTTGGAAAAGAACCTTGAAGAATATGCTAACTTATCTGGTTATGTTTGATGAAGGGGGAATGTTCCAGAACTTTTTTTTCCCTCTCTAAGTAAAATCATAGTCACACTGTTTGAAAAGAGCTGAGTCATGGGATCATCTGGGAGCATTCTTTTTTGGGGGGTGGGGTGGAAGTTGGATTAATGAGATGTCTGGCTCTTACCGCGAGGATAATATCCCCGGGATGAACCATAGCTGGTTCAACTTCCTATCACACTCCCCAGAAAACCCTGCAGTCCCCCAATCCTCCAGGCAAAACTCATTTACATTTTTTATCTCCCTATAGTTGGGTATGAGATTCCAGCGGTCATGTTCAGGCATAGCTTAGCATGCAAGTCACCTCGGTGAGCAACAGCTTAATTTTCAGTGACATTTGGAGTCTGCACATCTGGGCTGGTAGAGCCTTCTCTACTGTGACGTGTTCATTCTAGTGAGTAAAAAACTAGTGTTTGAGACACTGATATGAAAATTAAACGTGGTTTTATTCCATGGGGTTCAGTCAAGGAGGGTGGCTTCTTTTCTGGTCCTCGGAGTTATTCCGGAAGGAACTGTGAATATCTTCCTTGCTGTGGATGGGTTGTACTGTGTGGGGTGGGAGTAACTCCATTTGGGAAGCTGATGGACTTGCCCTTAGAGGCCAGCTTTGCCTCTCATTCATTGTATGATTAACCTCTGCACAGCTGGGGGTGGGTATGGGGTGTGTGTGTACTACATCGTCTTCCCTCTTGTGTGAAGATTAGTGCTAAAGAGGTGGCTGTTATCACTCTACTGCTGGCCAGCTCACCAGGGGTAGATTTGACCAGATTCACCTGGCGTTCTTCTAAATTCTGTGTTGAGAAACCGAGGTGCCCCCCTAAAGACCCATATTTTCAGGAAGTGCTTCCGTAAATCTGACTGGTTCACAGTTCTGGGTCACTGGGTGAAATGCATTTTCCACTTGGATTTCCATGTGTTGTTTAGAATCTGACTGGTGGGGGTAAGAAGGAGAAAATGAACTGGAAAGCAAGCCTTCACAAATGAAGTAAACTCCTGAGACGAAGAGAGGCTGGATCTAAAACTAAAGACGCAGCTACTTAATGTGTGCTGGACCCAGTGGAGGATAGAGACAGAATGCCTTTAGAAGTCACAGTCTGGGGCTGGAAGGGCAGCTTCTTTGGAAGTGTTTTACTCACAGTCCTGGGGATCTGAGTTCAAGGCCAGCACCCAGGGAAAATAGGCAGGCCTTGTGCTATGCTTGTAATCTCAGTGCTGGGAAGGCAGAGACAAGAAGATCCTTAGGGTTTGCTGTCTGGCCAGCCAGTCCTACGTGTTAAGCTTCAGGTCAGTGAGAGACCCTGTCTCAAAAAAGAAGGCGGACAAAACTTCAGGAACAACACCCAAGGTTTTCTTATGTACACGTGTACACACACGTGTGTGTATGCACACACGTACATGCACGCACACACACACAAATGCACACACACTTACAGTCTCTACTAGTCCCTGAAGACTGAATGTGCCTGCCCTCTTCTCCTCAACGTGGAAAAAGTCTTGAGGGTGGAGGATCCCAGGCTTTCCTGGAAACGACAGTGTGTAGGCATGAGCTCTCAAAGCGGTTCAGTGTGGACCTGAACCTCTTACGTCATAAGCCTCAGAGAGAGGCTTGGTGGACTCTGGGAACTTGCCCAGGACTCCAGAACAAAAGGTGACAGGTGTTAGAATCAAGGACAACGGCAAGTAGGCTTGGTACCGAAGCACACTCTTCCCCCAACCTCCAGATGGCTTCTGGAGTATGAGGAAGTTAGCAAGGTGCTGGGGACTGTGGTCTGGAAGAGGTGGCCAGGTGCTGAAGATCTTTGCCTGGGTGACTAACTTCAGAGCAAAGGGCTCGTGAATGACAAAGTGGAGAAAAGGTCACACATGCAGGAAGTTGGGAACCAAACCGCTTAAGGTCAGGGGTTTTATCATCAAGATGCTGATCTTAGTGAACGACACACACTGCTCTTCTGGACTTAAAACCAAGTTGTGTTGGAATGTTCCTTCTGACGTGGGCCTTGGGGGTGAAAGAAGCAGGAGGGACCCTTCCTGCTGTCCCTTGGTGTCTGGACACAGCCTAGCAATTGCTGTAAGTGCTGGATATGTTTGTAGCAAATTGGTCCTCATCATTAGGGCTTTCCCCTTGGTCACAACCTCTAGGAAGAGTTACCTTAACTTTTGGGAAGAATGCACCAATGTTGCTTTTCAGGTTAGGCGGACACAGCCTCTTTTTACTAGTTTCCCTGTCTTAAAGCAAACACTACCCCCCCACACACAGCCTATGCAGAATAGCTGATTCTTCCTTTCCCTTGTAGAAGGCAGATTAGCACCACCTGTCTTGGCTAACATTCACGGGATTCAGCAGGAAAAGTAGTATTAGGCAAGAAAAGCTCCCCAAATGCGGTATTTTAGGATTACTTCTTTGGTTGCGAAACTGCTACCTTTGTATTCAAAGGTGATGAACCATTTTCTGGCTAGAAGCAGAGTTGTAGCAGTGAGGTGTCAAGTTCAAAGGAGACCCTGCAAAGATCTAAGCCAGATTTGAGCCAAAGTCTTTGGAGGAAGGTGAGTGATGGGTGGCCAGGCTTGCTTACATTTTTCTACTTACTGTTACAGTGCGCGGAGGATTGTGGTCATCCCCTTGCTGAACCACCCCACCCCTTCTTCTATGGAAGGTTTTAATGCGGGCCCTCCTTCCAACTGGATCTCTGCCAGCTGGCTGGGAGCAGCTCAATGGCTTCCTCTGTGAAGCTGTATCAGGGAAGTTGCAAGTGCCCCCCAGGTTCAAAGGGCTTCGAGCTGGGTGTGCTGGATTTGGAGTGTAGAGAGGAGGACACCATGGGCTGCTGTGTGTTTAACCTTTTGCTGCCTGTGTTATTTCTCTTTCTGAAACGGTGACAGGGGAGTGCTTCTGAGTCGTGTTGAGAAGATTGCCGAGTTACGTTTGGTGAAGGGCTTTGAGATTCTCAGATGAAAGGTGTTCCCCAACAATTACCCTCACACTTTGTTCTCGCATAGTGCCTTTCTTCCAGGGATCTCAAACTGCTTGATAAAAATTATTTCATTAATCCTCACAGCATCTCTCTAGTGATTATTATCTCCTGTTCTCATAGCAGGAATCTGGAGCAGAGGAAGGAAAGTGGCATGGCTATGGGAGACCCAGCAGGTCACTGGTAAACTCCACAGTGGGATGCAGATCTGGTCCATTCCCCGTTGATTCATTCATTTGCCAAATATTTGGCCACAATTACAAGCCAGACGGTTGAGCCATTGACTACGAAGAACATTATGGGAAGTGAAGTAAAACGTATTCTCTGTCATGGAAGAGATGGAGTCTGTACACTTGAGGCAGTCGATAAATAATAACTGCTATGGTTTTCGTCTCTTTAAGAGACAAGCCACACCCACTCCCTCCCCAATCCACTTCTCCCCCCCCCTTTTCCCTTTCTCTCTCGGGCCCTTCTCTGTCTCTCTCCTCTTCTTCTCTTTCTCCTCTAAGTAATAAATATCTAATTCTATTCTGTATGATGTGTCTATGTGCCTTCTACCCACCGCCTGCTCACAACCTGCCCGCCTTGCTGGGACCAACCAAGCTCCGCTGCATGGGACCGGGCACCGGGACCTGCCACCAGCTGCTCGAGATCTTGCATCAGCCTGCCCGCCATGCCCAGCCGCTCGCTGCTGGGAATCTGCACCTTCCGGGGACTCAGTGTCAGCCGGGACCAACCCAGCACAGCATGGCTGGACTCTGCCCAGGGCTGAGGGCTCTTGAGACCTGCCGCCAGCAGCTCGGGACCCGCCAGCATTTTTAAAAATAACAAGATAACATAGCCAGCGCATGGCAAAGGGAAGTAAAGCCAGCATGCATTCAATGGAGTCAAAAGGGAAATACAAACAAAAACAAATAAACAAAAAGTCCAAATCAGTAACTCTGGTTGACAAAGAATGTCCTATGAATGAGCACCATTTCGAAGGTTGAGTTCACTAGCTCACTAGTAGAAAAAAACATGTTAAAGAAACATGTCTCAAAGAGGAGCGTGAAGGAGCATGGGAAACCCTCATGGGCCAAGAGATGCTCCTGGTTGGTTGAGAGCAAAGTGAACGTGAGAGCAGAGAGGCCGAAAGACAGCCTAAGCAATCCGAATTACACACTCGAGGCCACTGAGTAGCGTTGGAGTTTGCTCAAGGAGAAGGAATGAGGTCACCTTCACAAGGAGTGTTCTCTTATCCGAAGCTGCACTTTTTACAGTTTCAGCTTACCTGGAGCCAAATGCATCCCGAAAATAGCAAGCAGAAAAATCTCGCCCAGGAACAATTGGTGAATTCGAAGCTGCATGCTTTCTGAGTAGTCTGAGGCAATCTTGCATCGTTCTACTGGCTCCCACAAGGGGCACGCATTGCCTAGCCTAGACTATCTACCTGCCCATCAATCACTTAGTGACCCTCTTAGTTACCAGATCAACTGTCAGGATACCACCTCACTTGTGCTCAAGCAATACTTCTTTGATTTAATACAGCCTCAAACACAAGAGAAGTGAGTGACCTTGGCAATTTTTACCCATTAAAGAGAACCCCATAGTGCTTCCTTTAAGTATCATTACTAGAAGGTTAAGTAGAATGAGATGAGGTGACAGATGTGTATGACTTCATTATAGTTTCTTAGTTGTTATTGTTCGTCCCTTGTCATGCCTGCTCCACAAAATAATGCTTGCCACAGTACACACAGCGTACACAGAGTCTGGAACTATCCCTGGTTTTGAACATCAAGTGGAGGACAGGCCTTGCATTATATTCCTTGTGAAAAGTCTTCTGGTGACTGACTGTGGAAGTTTGTGTGTGTAAGGGCCTGTCCAGATGTCAGAAAGACAGCTCTCTGACACACTCTAACCAGTCACTGGGCCTTCTTTGTATGATTTACTTAGTACGTGTGTGTGCGCGTGCTTATGCGTGTGTGTTTTCTGGGATTTAGATCCCAGGGCCTCTAACATGCTTGGCAAGTGTTCTACCAGTGAACTATACCCCCAGTTCTCTTTTCAACTTCTTATTTTGAGGCAGTCTCAGTAAGTTGCCCAGGTTGGTCTTGAGCTTACTCTATAGGTCAGGCAGGTCTTGAACTTGCTGCCTCCTACGGGAGGTAGAATTACAGGCAGGCCTATCTCACCAGGCTCAGTTCTCCTATGTGGTTTTGGTGTCATTTGGAAATTCTACAGATTCGGGAATGTCAAGAAAACAGCTGCAGCAATGCTCTTTCATGGCTACTGTGTTTCCCCATCTCAAGATGCACAGAACTGTCTTTTTAAAATTCAATGCTCTATAACACAACTTTTCAAAGATGGTGCGGTGAGTGGTTGCCACTCTTCTGCTTTGAAATCCATCAAGCAAAGTGATTGAGTCTACATCAATTACTCATTATAGTAGAAAGTGAGCCTTTGTTAGGCTGTTTGTTAAGTAGTTTTTCAAATTAGGTACAAGAGAATGCTCCTTAATGCAAAAGAGTGTTGATTTTTTTATTTCCTGTGATTAACCATTCTGTGATTAGACATATTTATTTTTATTTTTACTCAAGCTTATAACCATGAAGTCAAATTTAAGAACGGGTCCCTGATCACTTATACTTCTCTCTCTCTTTCTTGCTTTCTTCCTTCCTTCCTTCCTTCCTTCCTTCCTTCCTTCCTTCCTTC
>LOJH01000361.1:29230-46507 GCA_001685095.1 Ellobius talpinus | reverse complement strand
CTCTCTCTCTCTCTCTCTCTCTCTCTCTCTCTCTCTCTGTCTCTCTCTCTCTTTTAAGGCTAAATGCATTTACATAACGTGTTATGTTTGTGTTGGTATCTAAATTAGATCCTGACTCAGGGTTGCCCTCTTTTCCTTCCTCCGGGTTCCCAGGTGGCTGCAACACACCAAACTTTGAGATTTCAGACTCCCAGGGCTCATCTTCCAAATGATCCATCCCAGGAAGGTGATTTTCGTGTAATAATTTTCTGCGAGGAGTTTTAACCTCTTTTGGCGCATTTCTATTATTTCTTTGTCCTTACTGGTGGTTACACCAGCTCCCAGCTTAATATCATTTGCACATTTCATTAATATGTGGCTTACTCCCTCTTCGAGATCCTTAATAAAGATGTTAAATTAGATTGTATCTGACATTGACCCCTGGGGCACTGCAATGCTTTAACAATATCCCGGCTCCCTGCCTGTGGAGTTCTCACAGAATGCAGGAGGCGCAGCTTCAACCTGGGATAAATCTTCAATTTGAATTCTCAGGCAGAAGTCAAGTCATGTGGTTTGGGATAACTTGACATTGCCAGAACACACTTGTAGTTGCTAGGAAGTCATATTTTAGCAATTAAGTTCAAGTTTGCCAGAATGATATGTCAGATTGCCAATCTGCTGACAATTACAGGAGATTGTCTCTCTGTCCGGCTTAATGCACTTCCATCAAACTGAGAAGGAGCTCGTTTTATAAAATGAAACTCAGCTTTTTCACTTCAAGCCTAGCAATCACCCTTCACCAGGCTTTAAACAGCATGTCTTCTGTGTTCCAATGATGATTTGTTAAAGAAGCAGTTCCATTAATACAGCCAGGGAGACAAACTCCAGGAAAGTGTACCAGGTGCTCCAGTGAGAATCTGCATGCGCAGCCAATGTTAAACTTTCCAAAATTTACAAGTTCTGTTTCCAAATTGGAAACATTTATTATTTTTTTAAAGAGAGGGTATAATACCATATGATGTTCTTGGCATGAAACGGAACTCTCTCAGTATTTGGTAAAATCAGAGAAATCTATGTACTTACTTCAGAAACAAAATTTCTTCAACTAAGCTCAAAACTAATGCCTTCAAAAATAGGTTGCATTATTAGATCTTTCCAAATGATCAAATATAGCTGACTTCTCTTGTTATATGGTTGAGATGGACTTTTGTAGCTTTGCAGAGCTTTCCTGTTTTCTCAGTCTGCTCTTCGGCACAGATCCTGCAAGAGCTCCGATTCTAACAGAAGAAAGTCATTCAAGATTCATCGCAACCAGTGTTCGCAAGTGGACTTGCAAATACAGCCTTGCGGGACGATAAACCCAGCTGAAGGCACCTTTCTACTCATTCGAGATGATCGTGCTCCTCTGTGAGGACATTTTCAGCCTGTCCTCATCAGGTGATTGATCCTTGTGTCTCAGAAAAGATAGTTTCTTTCACTCAACAGCTCTGCTGCATTGGGAGACCTGAATTCCGGAACACTGCAGTGGATCTCTCAGGGTCTCTTGTTTGTCCCCTGTATGCCGCCTCCCTTTCACCCCACCTCAGTGAGTAACGATAGACCTCACTTGAACTGAGAAATGAACAGGTCATTCAGGCAGCAGAACTAGATTGATAGATTAGCCAACCTGTGTAATGGAACACTTCAGCGCAGTTTGGTTGAGGTGAACGGTCCTTCATGCTTGTCTTCTATTTTGAAAGGATCATTGGGCATAAGAGCATTAAGTTATACTCTTGATGTCAGAGATTTCATTATCTGGATGCAAGGTAAAGAGGTGTGTGTAAAGAATCGGCACAGGGGAGGAGGTGGAAATTTTTTTTAATAACAATAAAAAAAGTGTCTGAAATAAAAAAAGAATCAGCACAATATGAGAATATGCAAAATGGAGAGAGACTTGATGGGCACACATGGCTGCTTTTCAGGGCTTTGTCTTTGATCTGGAGAGACCTCCTCCTTAGTGACCACTTTGCTGGCTTCTAGATCTGTACAGTTGTCTAGCATCCTTTCTCTTGATCTCTTTGTGCTTTTATTCAGCAATAACATCTTAAAACCCAGGAAGCCTTGGGGACCCACACAGTGGTGGATCTTTCTTCTTTAGCCCTGCGCTGTGAGATAGACTGGGCCTAACACACTTCCAGGGTAATCCAGCTTTTGTATCACCAAAGCTGCCAGTCTACAGATGTGATTGGGGGGATCATGGCTTCAGTCTGCAGCTGGTATCTTTGGATGACTGATTTAGCTACAGCATTGTTGACCTTGCCTGTATTCAAGATAGAAAATGCTAGCTGTGCTGCAGTCGGCACACCAGTCAGTATATAGTTGTTCTTTATCATCAATCCTAATTAGAAAAGAGAGATGCTCCTGCTGTGCCCATCTTCGCCCTTCCTTTTTTAGGAAGGCCAAATGGGGAGTTCAAATGCAGCCCCTAGCACCTGGAAGTGGAACCCAGTCCCAAGAAAAGAATACCCAGTGCCAATCTCATGCCTAGGATGTATGTGAGCAGTGGCAGGAGCCCAAGGAAAACTTTAGAGCCTCTGGTTTGCTCTAGTGCGAACCAAGGCAGCCTTCCTCCCAGAGTGGGGTTTGCTTGCTTGTCAAAACCGAGTAGAATATCAGAAGTCGTGTTTTTCTTCCAATCTCATGCTTATTTGTACTTCTCCAATCTTAGAAAACCTACCTGCAATAATTACCCAGCAAGTCATCAAGCACTATTTCATGTGGGCAATATGATGTGTTTGTAATAGATTATGGAATCTGTTTGAGAATGGATAAAGTTTCTGGTACTTTATGCCATTCTAACCTTTCAGCCAAAGGCTTACAAAAGTTTGTAAAAAGTCCCAAGTAATAATAATAAGAATAGTAGCGATAGTGAAGTCCTTAGGTAGCCAAGAGCTACACATGGAAGCATCTGAAAAATATATCATGCACTTGAGTTCGTAAACCCTTGACAAAGCAGTTTTTACCTTGGATTTAACTAAAGTGATAGAAAAGCAATAGAATGACATTGGGCACATACAGTAGTAATGTAAATCACATATTTGTGAAGGAAATAAAAAACCCCATTTCTCTACACAGACGTGGATATATCTTGAGTTTGGAAGCATGCATATTTTAACTCTTCTCTTGTGCATTTATTTTGTGTGTGTGAATCGATCACAGGAGCAAAAGTAGGGATGCCGCTTAAAATAGCAGCTGGATGAGTGGCCATTTCACACACTCACCACCTAGAAGACAGTTTGAGGAATCATGGTAAAATGTCATTCTCTCTGATTTGGAAATTTGGTTGTTTTTTAAATGTGTGTACTTCCATGTCTGTTACTATTATTAATGCCAGAAATGAAAGATTTTTTTTTTAAAAAAAAACAAAAGTAGTTGAAGTGACAGTTTTGCATGCTCTCACACTGGTCACCTTTGCTGTGTCATGATCAAATGCTCTCTCCAGCTCTGCAGTTTTGGATTTTTAAAACTGAATTGAAGCTTATTTAGTATAGATAAGTTTAAAACTTAAAGATTTCTTTCTTTAAAAATGAGGATCTAATATAACATGACTCTGAAATGTTGGAAGATTTAAGTGTATGAATGAGAACGGCTTTTTATAAAACTGGAATTTTCTCACTGGGGGCTTTTATTGTAATTCTGTCTCATTGGAAAATTAAAAGTAGCCATCCCTGCCACATCTATCTGACGCTGTACACATAAGATTGCTTGGAGAGCGTGGTAACAGAAAGCAGGACGAAGCGTTCATAACTGAGGTTCTGGAGACAAGATCAGGCTTTGAGAAATGACAACCAGAGTCTAGGACCACTCGAGAGACAAGCCTTGCGTTTTGTGGGCAAGAATTTCTCTTTACCCGGTGGTCAGTCGGCGCAACCAGCCATCCAGAACGATGCCAGAGGTACACGGAGGTGACAAGGACGAGGGGGGTCCACACATTTTTTGTTTACCTTCCGTAAAGTTCAAATCATGCATCATTGCTAATGAGCTTGATAAAGCAGGATGAGGCAAATGTGCCATAATTCATCACGCTTCCTGTTTCAAAAGTGACAGGCAACCTATGCGAAAAGTCTTTATTTTGTAGCAGCGAAGACAGAAAATAAAAAGAGGAAGGGCGATCATTACATTTAAAACGGCATCTGCTGAGGAACTCTTTAATAGCCACGTCCAGTATGGAAAATTGTCCGGAATTAGGTTCTGCTTCGTTATTACTACACCAAAACCTCCTGTTAGTGCCTATAAAGTAGCATTCAGTTTTAAATATTTTTCTGAAATCTGGGAGGAAAAAATTCAATTAAACCTTTGCAAAATTTTATGGACAATGTACTTTCTCATCTGCAGTTGTTAGAAAGGCACCATTAGCTTCATGCCGTCCTGTTAAAGTACGGCACGAAATGCTGAGAGGTCTAAATGAAACTCATCCAGTAAAGAACAATAATGCACTCGGAGCGATTTTCCAAAGGCGTTTGCTTATTTCTAGCAATGGCTCTACAAATGCATCTCCTTTTGCTCAACGATTCCCTTTGGAAATCAACCGCATTATCTTATAATACAGACCTGAGCATCTGAGACCTCACCCGAGAGCACAAGGGGCATCTTCTGAGAATATGGGACCGAATCCCATCCTTATAGCTTCAAGTCATTCTGCAAAGAGGCGAGGGAGGGTGGGGTGTGGACAAATCATGGATGGAAAGAAATAGTGACTTTTCACCACGTTTCAGAACTGCATATCCTTCCCCATGCAGTCTCAAAACATGTCTCTGTAATTAGTGAAGAAGGCAATTTGTCTTTAGTAAGAAGTTTAGCGATCATGTTTATTTAAAGCCGTAATCTGCATGGTAATGAACAAATAATAGAAATGCTATGTAGGGAAAGGAGCCTTTTGTGTTTAGGATTTGAGAAGTGTATTTACACAAAGATTTCAAGTACAGAAACACACTTGGTTCTAAATAATTGCAATTTATGAAGCCTTGAATCTTCACGCCGAGGAGTGGGGTCAAGGGCTCTGGGCTTAAGAGGAAAGTTTTCTCTGTAACAGTCTCCATACATAAGGTTGCATTCTGCCTGGTAGATTGACAGCAAACAGCCCCGTGGGACTTACAGTAATTGATTTTATATGGTATGAATAGATGCAGGGTTGCAAAGCCAGCTCCATCATGGTCCCGTCCTTATCATTGGCCCTCTGTTTAACCACATTCCAGTGACAAACAGCCCAGTCTACTTATCACTGAATTATTAATACATCAAATCAGATTTTAAGTAAACTGTTTTATTTGGTGGGGGGGTGAAGAAGAGCTTCTGTTATCTTTGAGTTTTATTGTAAGAGAGGAAAGTGTAAAACAAAAAGATTATCTAAATCTTTCTAATCTACCCAAATTTATTCTGTATAATGAAACGCCTAATTGAGATCTCACAAAAGTTTATTTGTTTGGGATTTTGCCCAAAGTAGCATTTCTGTAAGGATGGTGGCTTTTCCTTCTTTGTCCCTGCTGTGGCAGAGAAGTTGAAAACCCCTTAATAGTCCTTTGGAGAGTCCTTTAGGAGGAGTGCAGGGAGGAAAGGTAGAAACACGGACTTCTAGCTTGGCAACAGATCTAAGGGAGTGGTGTGCCACCCTTCCTTCAAGGTCTAGGGCTATTCTCCTGTACGGTAAACTCAGGCTGGTAAGCCAGTCAATACTCAGTTCAATTTACTCATTGACTTTGCTACATAGTTCACAGCATCGCTGTCTTTCCTTCTGTCCCTCTGCCCCCTTTCCAACCAGAGACTTTTTTTTTCTTTTAAGAGGATATAGGACTGGATAGCAGGCTCAGCAGTGAAGAGCGCTTGCTCTTCTTCCACGGGACCCAGGTTTGGTTCCCTGTATCCACTCACAGCAACTGTAGCTCTAGTTCCAGAGATTCTGACGCCCTCTTTAGGCCTCTGCAGGTACTGCACACATTTGGCACAGATACAGGTAGGCCAACCACTCGTACACGTAAATAAATAAGTGAAATACAAGTTAAATAAGAAATATAAATATGAAAATAGAAATCCTTGATTAAAAAGCAGAAAAATTCAATCCTAGAATTTATTAAATTAATAATTTAGATAAGTTGTCTTTCTTCTTGTGCCTTAGTTACTTACATGTCTTACTATTCTTGCATTTCCACAAAGTTTTTATTACTGTCCTGTTTATTCTTCAGTGAAAAACTCTGGTGGATTTATCTTTTACTGTTCTTAAGAAATCAGTCATTTCAACCAGTTATTTTTTTTACTCATATTTTCTCTCAAAGGCCTCACAATAATGTGAAATCAAATAGTGATTCTTGGTGTGCTCCTCCAGATCTTCACAGAACTTCAACTGCAGTTTACTGCAGAGGGTTCCAAGAGAGGAGGAATCCTGGGCGAGTTGGCCCACACCTTTAATTCCAGTGCTCAGGAGGCAGCAACAGTTGGTTACCTATGAGTTAGAGGCCAGCCTGATCTCCATAGTGAGTTCCAGATCAGCCAGTGCTGCATAGAAAGACCCTGAATCAGAAAAACAGGAAGAAAGAAAGAAAGGGAGGGAGGAAGGAAGGAAGGGAGGTAGGGAGAGAGGGAGGGAAAGGATGGAAAGGAAGGAAGAAGAAAGAGAAAAATCAGAAGCTTGATGGTTCTCTCTTCTTCAGTTTGTTGTGTTTAGAAGGAGCTATAGTGGATGTTTGGCCACTGGACTGTAGCATTGGTTGAAGGAAGTTCCATGAGAATATATGACAAAAACTTTCTCCTAGAGATGGCAGGACCACAGAAGCCAGCACTTCACATTCATCTTTGGTGACAGGATGGATGGACAAAGCCGTGGGTTCTCCACAATTTCAATAAAGACAAGAGAGTCCTTTGGAACCGTGGGACTGGGGACACAGCCATGACCCAGTGCAGGAACTGAAGGTTTTATTTGCTGGTCACACTCTGTTTAATCATGGACACTAACCCTCTCCAGCATCCCTGTCTTCCTTCTCCTTCTCCTCTTTTTCTCGTTTCCCTCCCACTTCTCCCCTTCTCTGGCTTTTTCTTCCTTCCTCCTCTCCTTCTTTGTCTTTCTCCTCCTTCTCATCCTCCATATCCCTTCTCCACACCTCTGGGCACAATCAGATCTGCCAAGGGTTTGCTGACCAGTCAGAGGATGTTTGCATCCCGGTATGGATGTCATCGGTGAGGGCTCTGGCCCGTGGTTCTCTCTTACCACCCCATTAATTTATTTACTCTCTGAGGTGTGGTGTAAATGCAGGACTTTTAGTTCCTACTTCTTCTCCTTCTGAATTTGTAACTTAATTACATCCGACGGGAAAAGGAAGAACGTTTGAGATCATGGGAAATTACGAAACATCTGTGCTTGTCTAAAATCCAGGCAGCAGCATCAACAAGCCAGTACACCATCTCTATCAGCAGTGGAAGCAAAGTACTCGTTGTGACACTCAGTCCAGGCCATGAATATCTTTTAAATGATTGTGGGAAGAGACTGTGGCTAGGCAACTCATCTCAAACAAAACTAATTAAAATTCTTTCTTTGTGATGAAGGTCATGTAAAAACCAAGTTTGTTGAGTTCCGAGAGGAAGCAGAGGAGAAATGGAAGTGTTGGCCGGACAGTGAATTCCCGAGAGAGCTGGGCCAGTAACTTTGTTTGAAGAAGCTAGTGGCCTGCATTAATCGCCACCAAAGCAAGCTGCTTCTCAGGCCCAGATGGGGATCAGGAAGTGGGACTCAGCTCTGCCAGGGGGATTCAGGGTCCACCTCATTTAAAACAACGGGATTTTTGCATTTGGAACATAGGAAACCTAATTACACTCTCCACGCTGGTAAATTCTCTTCAGTCTACCAAACCCAGGGTGGGGTGGGGTGGGGGGAACAGTGGCAGAAACTGAAAGGCCAAAAAAGAGAAAAGAGTCCCTAAGACCTAATGAATCCAAACTAAACACCTCTCCACAGAAATGTCAAACATTTCTCTTAGCACAAAACAAGGCTTAAAGAATCCCCTGCTTTTGTCTCTGGGCTAATTCCTTAAGCAGAGAGGGGGATTTTCCTCTGGGAGTGTTATTTCACAAAGAGAGAAACAGCAAATAAACAAAAGACCCTCAAAGAGAGAGAGAGTATAAATAAAATTCATGAGTCCTTAAAGAGTTTACCCTGAAAGAACGTGGAGGGTTATCGCCACTAAAGCAGTGACTGGAGGGGAGTAAGTGTGTGCAGGGACGGCCAGATATCAAAAGAGACAGACTTCATTTCATGTTGCTCAGAGAAAAGTGCACCTGCGCGCTTTCGGTGTGCAAGAGATTACCAGAGCCCACTGTCCTGACTATTTTGTTTTTAATTGTAGCTTTCTTGTATCTAGATGTTAAAACACACCTTCAGGTTGTATTTTTTTTAAGTGAAAAACTACAGGTGACGAATGTTGTTGTTTGATTAAAACAAAAGATCCTGAAAGAGTTCTCAGAAAAAGTTATCTTACCAAAGAAAAAGAAAAACCAAAAAGAGAGGGAAAAGAAAAATTCCCCTCTCCTGTCTCTCGTTCTTTGTTTCTCTCTCTCCCTCCCTCCCTCTCTCCCCTTCTCTCTTCTGTTTGTGTGTGTGTGTCTGTAAAGTTAATTTTCTGCTTTTAACAGTTATCCTAAAAAAATGAATATGTTCTCTATCTCCCTCCTTCAAAATTTTTTTTTTAGTTGAACAAAAGAAAAGTTATAATTTACTAAACAAGAAGTTTGGGTTAAAAGAAAAGGAAAAGAATGTACGAGCCCAGAACTATCTAGTTTCCTGGTAAATTATATGACAATATAAGAGTGTAGTAGTTAATAAAAGTCAGGATGGAGAAAGGGTACGGATGCGTTTGGAACAAAGGCAAGATTTCAGTATTAATGCAGCAGGCAGACAGAAATAAATTGTTATTAAGATAAAGAAGCAGAGGTGGAGGAGACCACTTGATTATAAATTATAGAGCAAGCATTCGCCTTTTCAAGAGTGTGTGTGTGTGTTTATTAGACATCGGAATCTACTTTGAGGGTGACTTAAAACAATGCTGATAATGTTAAAAGCCCCAGCCCAGGGGCCATCTAGACAAGTGGAGTTTAAAGGCGGAGTTGGGGTAAAAAGTGTGGTCTACCAGCAGGCTTAAGTTCTGTGCCTGGGAGAAGGGTGAGGATTTAAGCGCTTGCAGAGTTTAGATTGAGTTTTATCCTGACGGGCCCGTCTCAGTGAAATATCTGAAACATTCGGCCCCCACGAGATTAAAAGAACAGTGCTTATATTTAGCATCTGCTGCGCCCGACTCCAACTTTGCTACTAATAAAATTCAGCTCTATGGAAAAGAATTTGAATTCCAGCTGGGCAGTTTTCAAAATAAGATGAAAAAGTTAAGCAGGCAATTGGTGTGTATTTAAGGCTCCAAACACCTTCCCCCTAAGAAGCCTTGAAGGAGTTAATCCCTTCTCAAGATAATCCACTAAAGAGCATCCTTCATTATGATGTTAAAAGCAAGGATCAGTGCCGGGGAGTGGGACAATGGGACAGGGGCTTTGCAGTGCCCACCACATTCTTCCCAGGTTAGAAACAGAAACTGGTCTGACTCCAGCTGAAAAGGGAAGACTTTGCTCTGAGCCACAGGCGCAGATGGAAGCAAGGGAGCAAGAAAATCTTCCAGATTAACAAAATCCCTCATTAGATAATTTTTGGGGTTGCTGATCTTTCTGATTACAAAAAAAGGAGGAATGTTTCTATATAATTCAGTAGTTACCCAATGTGGGATCACTTTTGATTTCTTTGATTAAGGAATATTCAATTTTCCTTCCCTTGTCATAAATTCAAAGAGCATGGAACTCATCAGGAAATTTCACCAATGCTGTGTACTAAGGTGAAATTATTTTATTCTGTGGCCAGACTTTATTTATGTACTAAGGTGAAATTCATTTTATTCTGTGGCCAGACTCTATTTCTTAAAGACTTTTAAACCATTTCCAACGAGTGGCCAGACAACTGTTTGATTTGTAGTCAAATTCATCTAAAGCATCAGATTTTTAAAACATTATCTATTTTAACATCTTGTTCTAGAACAGGTAATTTTATTGATCATACAGTTGACCATGTAAAAGACTGGATGATTGCAAAACATGGTATAAGGCTCAAATTTTTAAAAATATACCAATACCTTGAATATAAATCAGTATCTTAGATAAATGGGATGCAAATGTTGGGAATATTTTATTGCTGTTTACTTGGTTTTGTTTTCTTTTTGGAAACAGGGCTCACTCTATAGACCCCAGGGCATGGGAGTCACTGTATAGACCAGGACAACCTTCCAATTTACACAGCTCTTCTGGATTCTGCATTCTTAGTCCTGGAATTCAAGGTACGCTGTCACATACAGCTAAGAATATATTCTTAAATTACAAAGTGTAAATACATGTGTTTGGAAAGGCATATTTATTTTTAAGAGACTTCCTCGTGGGCCTACAGGAAAACTCATCAGATAAAGTGGCTTTCTGTGCAGACCTGACAAACTTAGGCCTGAGTTTGATCCCAGGAACCATGTAAAGGTGGAAAGAGACAAATCATTTGACAAAATTGTCCTTGGATCTCTACATATCTGTCATGGCCAGTGTCTCCAACCTGCATCACACAACACACACACACACACACACACACACACACACACACACATGCACTTAATTCATTTTTAAAGCAACTTCATCTTCATTGGCATTGAATCAAGCAGGGATGTTTGCTTTGAGGAGTCTATTTTGGGAGAGGTTGGCTCAGCCTCCCAGGCACTGTGTTGGTCTCAGATGCTCTCCATCTCTCACCTATGAAACTCTCTGCAGCTGTATGCAAAATTCTGAGCTCTGACTCCAGCCTTCCAACAGCTGTAGACCTGGGCGATGGTAGGAGTTCTTGGGGCATGTGTCAGTGTAATGGCTAACTGTAGGAAACAGAGAGACTGTTTAGAAGCAAAAAGAGACATAGATGGACATGATTTCGATTTGAATGGCTGAGAAAACCATCTGGACATTGGTAAGACAAATAATTTGAAAGAGTAGAAGAGTCAGTAAGGAACACGCAAATTCTTGGAACCTGGTCACAGATGTAGGATTATATGGAGAGGTCTTGAAGCCAGCAGTTTAAGCAGGGGTTTTGTTAATATCTCATTTCCACAAGACGCCCACGGAAGGGCAACTATCTTTGGTGTCAGATATTTGGTGCTTACTCAGGATGTGGCTTGGTTTCTGTTTGCCTACTTCTATGACTCACTGAGGCAAGACCAATCAAATCAAGGACTTGCCAATATGGTAACTCTCACCAGCCAGCTTGATCTGGGGATCCCCAAGTTTCACTTTCCAAAGCCGGGGTTCCAGATGGATCATCCCACCAACTAGGTATTCACATGTGTTTGGGGGATCTGAACTCTGGTCCTCCTTCTTGGCACAACCTCTGAGCCATCTCTCCAGCCCTACTTCATTATTTTAAAGGGAAGTGATAGACAATGTTAGGAGATTTCTATAAAAGATTTGATCTGTCAGAAAGAAGTTTTTCTTACATCATATTTCTACATGAATTTTAATAAGAATAGTGATAATGATAATAGATTACTTCACATAGACCTGTTGTTTTCATTTCATTTTACTTCTACGCTGTTGGTGAGAGGGAGTCACTGGGAATTAATGCAAGTGCTTGTTCTTGGGACCTTTGGGTCCTGTTGAAGGTGAAGGGCTTGGAGAGCAGCCCAGCTGGAGAACACCTGCCGAGCATCTGGGAGGCTGGATTCACTCCCCAGCACTTCTTTAAAAAGGAAGATGCTTGATAGTTTACTCTTTCCCTCATTCCTCTGGGTTTAGAAAGAATCCAGATTCTTTATTTTCACTCTGGGAAAATTTCAGGAACTTCAAAGAGAGGCCTTCTGCTAATTCGGGGATAAAACTTGCCTCTGCTTTGGATTCCATTCATTCATTATTATGTTTACTGAGCCACATTTATCATGAACACAAAGCAGGGTTTATATACAATTTGCTTTCTGTTTATTGTTGCCTCACTTAATCCTCCTGAAATTCGTGTAAAATATTATTACTAGCTTTTATCCTAAAAGATGAAGAGAGATTTAAAAATATGGTCAAGGATATAGAGTTGGTGGGGAGACAGGCAAAGCCAGAATTTTCTTCATGTGTCCCAAGGCGGCTTGATGTGTTCCTGCCCTAGATTTTTCCAGAACCAGAAAGGTCCAGGAGATGCTCATGGGTGGGAATCTCTAGCCTCTTTTGGCTACTTTATGAATGGAACTTCCTGGCTTCTATCACTGTTCTGCCCCCAGACTTTGCAGTCAGAGCTGAGAGTTACTTTTGCTAGCTGATTGACCATCTGAGGCTGAGGAAGCCAGCAAAGGATCTTCATATACCACAGCGAGGACGTGCATGCGTGTGTTTGCATGCATGTGTGTATGCATTCGTGTGTGCGTGCGTGCATGTGTGTGTGTGTGTGTGTGATAGAATGAGTGTCCTTAAGCATGCGGCCTTGGCTTCTGCCTTCAGGAGAGTGTGGTACATCAGAGAAGTGTCTTGGTTTAGGGAAATTGTGTTTTGTGACACGCAGGTCAAAGGAGAATAAAGCTGAGATTTTGTTTGCTTGTTTGTTTGGTTTTCATTTTCATAGACTGCCTGCATTGGATAAGTGTCCAATAACTACTAATTGAATTCAATCCTTTTGACAAAATTAAAAAAAAAACACAAACAAACTATGGATCACAAGATTTTCCTAGGTTAAGAAGCAATTTTCAATTCCCAGCTTAATCAATAATGATTTGCAGATTCACTATTGCCCCCTCCCAGTTCGTACTCCTGGAGGCTCCATTATTTTCGTCCTTTATCTGACACATAATTTGCCCTTAATCAGAAAGGAGCAAAGCTGCCCATCCTTTATCACCACCTCCATTCTGTTCTCAGACTCTTTGGTTTCTGGGTAAGACCTGGAAGTGATTCACCTGCCCATTTATTCTGCATTGTCCTCATCCTCTTAAGAACTAAGCTGTGAAAAAGCCATTGCTGGCTGGAAGACAGAACACAGTCCCCTGAGCTGAACCAAACATCTAGTCTCCTGATTATCCCAAATCAAGGACAGCCTGCAGTAAAGAGGCCACTAAAGACGTTCTTACAGCAATGAGAACTGAAATCATGTATGAAACAGGGAAAACACTGTCCAGATAGTGAAAACCAGTGGTTGACATTGCTAGGCACCAGGACATCTGCCACTTGCTTTGCTTATGGCATGATCTTTTTCCTTACAGACATATTTTGTACATGCATTTTAAATATGCCCTTGAAATGAATGTTAGGGTTATTCCCCTGAAGCATCATTTATTATCAGTTATTGCACGTTTATATGCCATAAGTACTATCACTTATGTCTATATTGCTGTTCAAAATTAGAACTGAAACACAACAATCTCCATATTTTAAAGCTGTAAGAAATGTATATAACTTGTGTGATTGGCCTAAGAGCATACACACAAGCCTGCCCACCCATTAGACTGGATGTGATGCAATTCTAAATAATAAAAGCAGCAAGTGGCCTGATAAGTTTTTTTTTTAAGAAGAAGCAAAGTTGAATACATTTTGACAATTTTTGAAATACCCAACCCAGACAAATTTTTTAAAAATTATCCTTTTGGGGATGGACAGATAGCTCAGTGGTTAAGAGCACTGACTCCTCTTCTAGAAGATCTGGGTTAATTCTCAGGACCCACATGGCAGCTCACAACTGTCTGTAACTCCAGTTTCAGGAGACCTGACACCCATGACAACGTACCAATGGAAATGAAACAAATAAATAAATAAATAAAATTATTTTTTCAACCCCTTTGTGGAAACCCACGACTTTGTAAGCTAGTTTAAAATATAATTAATAAGAAAAGGAAGGAGCTTAGACAAGGGCACTCTGCAGAGGTGGGCACTGCTTCTCCCAGAAGTCCTGAGTTGTTAAATGAAAATCTCAGTGTCAGACGTTGGAATATTTTCCTATGAGTTATTGGTCAGGTCAGTCCTAGAGCCTTCCCTGCCTCCAACTCAAACAATGCAGGCTGCTGCCATTGCCTTGGTTAACCACCATAACTGGATGGTAAGATCCTATTGCTGTGGACACAACACACTTTGGTTTCAGGATGTAGAAGAGTCTAGCTGAAACTGACCTGAAACTTCTTTGTTAGCTTTCATAATGTTATCCATGTCACTGGAGGAGAAAAGCCATCAGTGTTATTCATTACCCAGCACTGAAGCCTGCATGGTACAGTGCCAATATGCCAAGCAAGACAAGTCACAGGAGTAATAGTGGCACAAAGGTTGTGAGGACAACCAACCACTTTTAGATTGGATTTCAGGCCCACACAACAAGAAGAAATTCATGACCAGTACTGTAACAGGTCCATGGCTTAGAGATAGCAGGTCCTTGGCTGGGAGTGGGGATATATTACTGCCTTCTTGCCAGTTGGATATCTTATCCAGCTGCCTTCCAAATATTTATTTATACGGAATGATGAACTCAGCCCTCAGTCTTGGCCAGAGAAGCTTCTCTATGCAGAGTCCAACAGTTAATATAGAGAGACTCATCACAGAGTGCTGTTATTTTAAGCATAGGTGACTATTAAGTGCTCAACCATAAATGGGACATTTATGCATCCCTCGAGGCCTGGGAAATACTGAGAAAGAAGGCGTGGCAAAACATAAGACCTGGAGGGCTTGGAAGACTCTGATGAAGTGCTGCTTCCTGGATATGCCATGACCATTGCACATGTGAACTTACAGTTGTTGTAGTTACCTGTACAGGGTCAAGCCAACAAGATCAGAATTCATCCTAAGGAAATAATCTAATTAAGATGTGAGAATTTTTCTTTTCAGCCACTGTTGTTTATCCCTGCAACAGTGTGAAGAATAATTGAATAAGTGATGGTATTCCTGTCCGGTGTGAATACATAGAAGCCACTCAAGAGAATAAGGCATCATTATGCATTACTGAATGCATTTTTATATATTATTGAATCTGAGAAAGATGCTCAAAATAGCTAGTTAATGCAATTATGATTATTATTTTTAAATATGAATTTTTATATAAGGATGCTCATTAAGATGGTATTTACTTCTCTAGATGGAATAAAATCAGACAAGTATGAAGAATTATATATGATATATATATCTTCTGTAATGACCATATCTCTGGACAAAATTTTCAAGGCTTTTTTTTGCTTGTTGGAGGGCTTGGAATTCACCATGTGAAATAGGCTAACCTGGAAAGACTTTTCAAGACTTTTGAAACACCCATCCATACTGCCTTCACAGCGAGAAGCAGAGAACACTAGTTCTAAAGTTTAAGGTGTAGAGCAATATTATCTTCAGGTCCATCTGTCTACCTTTAAAGGTCATTGTGTGACTTGTTTCTGCAGCCAATGATCCTTTTTCATGCTTTGACAGCGACTCCTTCCCCATTTTCATGCTATAGAGCATGGCCATAGACAAAAGTACTACCCCTCTCTCATGCCTTAGGTGCAGGATCTCATATGACCTCAAAGGAGTCACACACATTTGCAGAAGGCATAAGTCAATCCAGCTTAAGTGGCTTGGTGGCATCAATAGATCTTGCACAGCCAATAAGCACTGTCCTGTGTGCTGTACACTTCCTGTCGTGTGGAGGTCTGGAAAAACTAAACATGTCTTCTAGAACGCAACTAGAGTTGAACCTACAGCTAAGTGATAGAATTTCTCCGGAAATAAGATTTCAGTGTATTTATAGGGAAAGTCTAAATTCTTTGAAGTAAGTTAAACATTGTATGTTGACTAGAGATTCCAGAAGCTGGATGCTGTACCTTTAAAAACAGTGACAGCCCATACTATTCTACAAACCACCTTTGAGTGTCCTTTGGAAACTACCCGTGACAAGGTGTTGCTTTGGGCTTGATAATCCATTGTTCAGAAAAGTCCAAGAAATACACATATTCTCCTGAACAGCTTCTCGTCTTTTTTTCTGTCAATCCTTATCTTTTATTTTCAGAAGAATTTCATGTGACCCATGGCAACCTCAATTTTATCCTTAAGATGATTTGTTTGTTTGTGTGCCAGCACAATAACAGTCTGTGAAGACTCGTGTGAAACCGACACAATCAGAAATGAAACCGTAAAACGTCTGCCCACACAGGGCTCCAATTGAGCCTGCTCTTTGAGACGGAGAATGTGCCATTTATTTATTCTATGATGTAGCCAAAGTGTCCTGTGTTTCTTGACTGGACAATGCTGTGCTCCCACCCCCAGAACAAATCTCTCATGTCTCAGCCACTTAATCTCTTCCTTAGTCCTCTGAGACAGGGCCTATATATGAGAGCTCGGCTTCTTTAGCAAGAAAAAAAATCCGCTGAGCCTCCTGGGGAAATCACCTTTATCAGGACACCTGACACGTTCCTCTCCATGTACTGAGTATTTAACCATGGAGAAACTTCCAGAAGACTACTTCAGAGTCAGTGACAGAATTTTCTAGAATATATCTTCAGAAAAGGGCAAGAATAACTTTACTGTTGCCCAACTGGGAAGCTTACGTATGTATTCTTTTTTATTTACTCACGGATCCTATAAAAAGTAATAACACAATTATTTTAAGCAGTTTAAATTATGATTTGAAATGTTTTTTAAAACAACAAGAATAAGTTTATTGGTTGTGTAGCTTGTTTTGTACACTTTAAAGATAGCGTGGAAGCTTTTCTAATAATTATTACTATCAGTTATTACTCATAGTACCCTTTATTCTGAAAGAGAAAACAGAAAGCCCAATGCCCATCATTAACAAAGCCTGAGTCCACTTGAGTTTTGTAGAGAAGCTGCATCAGGGCCATTGGAGGTTATCTTGTCCTGTGTGGCTACATCATAGAACCACAAATAGGATATCAAAGTTTAGTAACTGTTTATCTTCAGAGTGTTACTACTCTTTCCTTTATGAATATTGTCTGGAATGAGCAACTTATTCATTGTTCCAAAATCTGCAATGCTTGTCCATCAACAACTTTCGAGGCATCCCGTTTGTACCAATTATCTCTCACTCTTCACAGTCTCTCTTTGGTACCCAGAATTTTTATCACTTCAACTTTCAGTCCTCGAGTCTGATAAAACTAATAAGCTCACACTGCCAGAGGTGGCACATTAAGCCGGTGGAATGGTTTTCATCTTAATTGGATATGAGCGCTGTTATCGCTAATAACCCCAGGATACTTCTAATTGGAGTCTCTCTCTCTCTCT
>LOJH01000361.1:11589-27705 GCA_001685095.1 Ellobius talpinus | reverse complement strand
ACACACACACACACACACACACACACACATAAGGGGACAGTAAAAATGACCATGGCAGTAATGATAACTGCACAGCTGTGAAGAACTTGAAGCCCATCTGCAGCTGGTTCATAGTTCCTTTCCGCTTCAAAGACTCACATTACACAATTTCATCCAGAGGCTTTTGGAACAGAGAAGCATTCCAAGGACCACTGTTTTCCCCTTTGTTTCGAGAAAAGGGGACAGAGGTTTCCAGATCTAGCTCCTCCTCTCATAGATCCACCCTGTTGAGTTTCCCAGGCAATGGGAACTAAGTGAGCCACAGTGGTCTGATGGCAAGG
This sequence comes from Ellobius talpinus, assembly GCA_001685095.1. NCBI lineage: Eukaryota > Metazoa > Chordata > Mammalia > Rodentia > Cricetidae > Ellobius > Ellobius talpinus. The sequence goes on along the minus strand of LOJH01000361.1, from coordinate 27,385 downwards.
CATGTGTGAACTTGGGCTCCACCCTGAATGAATTTGTGGCCAGGTATAGGAACTTAAATCAATCCTTACGCATAAGAAAGTGACCTAAATACAGGGTGGAAGATGGAATTGCATGCTATTAATGCCAGTCATCCCTAGAACTTTGACCCCAAATCCTGTCTGTAAGAAAATAGAAAAGAAAACAAACCAAAAAAGCCCTATAGCTGCTTGTAGTCCTTTCTGCATTATGGAAATACACTCATATGTGCTACATACATTCTACTGTAGCCAAATATATATATATATATATAAGTCATAATCAAGAGAGTAAATCACAAAGAAGACATAAAATCCAATAATACAGTTCCATTTGACTTTTCCAAGGGAACAAATTCTGCTCTTAAAATCACCAATACAGACAGCTGTATCATGCTGAGTCACAATGCTCAGATGGGTGGACAAAGGTATCCCATGAAGACAGAAGGATACAGAATACAGACAGCACTCGCAAGCATTACCGAGTGACCCTTTCACATCATGGCCAGTTTCTTCCAGTTCTGGTCGTGCAATGGCCTTCATCTTTATTCAGCTTTCCTGTTGTAGTTCCATTTTGTGGCCAGGACAAGCTCTAAGATCAAAAGCAACTTGGGAAAAAGGTTGACTTCATCGTACATCTCCCAGGTAACAATCCACCATTTAGGGTAAATCAAGGCAGGAACCTAAGGCCTAACCTTGAAACAGAAAATCACAGGGTAATGATAAATGTTGGCTTCTTCTCTGGCTCACCCACTCTCTCATACTTAACTAGCCTTGCCTTATAGAACCCTGCCCAGGGATGGTACTGCCCTTGGTGGCCTGGGCCCTTCTTTATCAGTCAAAACAATCAAGAAATCTCTCACAGACTTCTCTACAGACCAACTTGACAAAGACAAATACCCAACATAGACTTATTGCTAAATTCTTATTATGTGAGGCAATAATGAGAACTGTTCACTGTTTAAAAGAACCTTAGATTGTCCACGCCACCACGGAAATAATTTCAGAATATATGCTTGAAAATATATTCTGGATTGTCTGGATCAGCATGCAGGGGGTATCAAATAATTGTCTGTCAGTTAGAGCTAAAAGAAATGCAAGTGTTGATTGTACCAATGTAAAGAAAACTCAAGTAGAAGAAACCACAAAGATAAAAGACAAGAGACCCCAGCTTTAGAAATGAAAAAAGGTAGAGAAAAAAAAGCTTTCATGTCTTAGATGTAAAACTTAGTCTATAGCGACAGGAGACGTCCTAGTTGGATTTGACTATCACTTTGACACACCTTAGAATCACCTGAAGACACAAAAGTTCTTGAATCCCTTTTTGACAGCGACCTGTTGTCACTGTTGCGTCCCTCTTAGAACACAGTTTTCCTAGACACTTCCTTCACTGAACAAAACCGCTTTTTGAAAAGCAGAGAAAGCAGAGAGATTCCTGAGAGCCTCAGCAGAAGACAGACAGCCCAGGAGGCTCGCTGAGGGTGTGTTTTTCTCCGTCTCACCATTTAAGGGCAATAGAGTAAGGAGAGCTCAGACAGAATGGTGGCTTGTTTTCCTGATGCAGCCGTCCTGCCCTTGGACTTCATTAAATTGAACTGATTTTCAATTGAGGAGAACCTGCGGTTTGCTTCTCTTGAACATGTATGAGGCCCTGGTGGGCCCATGTGCTTTAGGACAAGGAGAGAAACAGCAGCAGAGCAAGCCCCCGGGCGATGTGACCGCGATGGCGGTTGGTATGTAGGGGTCAGCAGACTTCCTACCTCACTAGGGGGGAAATGGAGAAGAGAGGCAAAGTTGAAGCCAATTTGAATTTACATCACAGGATCCTAAGAACTCTTTCCTACTTCTTTGTCACCGCGTCTGTCAATGTCACCACACTGTCTGTCACCACGCCGCTCCTTCCCTGCAGCTAGGTCTAACCCTTCCCTTCTCCAGCTGTCCGGCAGGTTCTTTAAGGGAATTTGACACTGGTTGAAAAAATGCTAAGAAAATTCACTTCATATTTGGTCTTCAATCAGACAGCTCCACTACTCCATTTCAGTTTCTTAGGAACAAGCACTGAGGATCCACCCTGCCTTGTTTTATGTTTCTACTGCTCAAGACTTCTATATTTAATATTGTAAATATTTATGTGTACACAGACATTATCAGTGTCTGAGTATTGATCTGCACTTAATTTGTAAATTTCTGCCCGATATGGGGAACTTTAGAAAACAGTGATGTGTGCATACAACATGAATAGTTAGATGTTCAGATCTATCTTTTTTCTCCTCTGTGCTTATAGCCAAAGATAATATTGGAGACATACAGGTTGGGTGACATTCTGTTGCATTCATGGTTTTACTGTGTGTCCTTCATAGCAATGAGAACACCACTCTTTATAATATGTGTGTGTGCGCTGTGTATGTGAACGTGTATGCATGGTATATGTGAACATTTTATGTGCGCGGCATACGTGAATGTATGTGTGTGTGTGTATGAAAGCCCATGGATGCAGAGAGATCAGAGACCAGAACCATGTGCCCTGATCTATCTTTCTCTACCTTATTCCTTTGAGACAACTATCTCACTGAAATTGAAGTTAGACTGGTAGCCAAGAAGTCCCAAGCATCCTCTTGTCTACACTGCTTTGATTGGGGGCACACATGTTCATGCCTGGCAATTTTCTTTTTAATACGAGTGCTAGGGATTCTAATTCATATCCTTGTGTGTACAGCAAGCACTCTTACCCCTTGAGCCGTCTTTTCAGCCTCTGTAATATCTTTTAGCACCAAGCAGCTTACTGGGCAAGTTGGATTTGGTTTGGACATTATTTAGTTAGTTTGGACATCGGTTAGTCTGGTCAAGGGCAGTACTGGGCCTTTCTACTACATTGCAGTTTCTCTGTAGTAACCTGGTAGGTCTCTTCTGTACTAAGTCCTGACAGAGTCTATTCCTTAGCAAGTCCACTCTACCTAGGCTTGGGCTGAGCTATTGAAATATTTTGCAGTGACCAGAGTCCCTGCCTTCATCTCTCACAGGATCACACATTTCCCTTCTCGAGGATCGGTTCAACTTGTGACGGTTAAAGACGCGCTCTGTCATGTAAACACAGATCATGGACAGCACTGAGCATGGGGACTGCAGCTTCTCAGAGATGCTTAGGCTGATGCTGGCTACTAAAATCAGCAATGATACTAACTACTGTCAACTGTAACCCTACTATGTGTTGGGAATAGAAATCTTTTCATTTACAAGTTTTTACATGCATTTATTTGGGGGGGCGTCCTATGCCACCGTACACATATGGAGGTCAGATGACAACTTGTTCAAGTTGGTTCTTCTTTCCACCACATGGGTCCAGGGACTTGAACTCAGATAGGCTCAGTGCAAAGCCATCATTTATCCTCAGAGTCATTTGTCACCTTCTAGGAATATTTTGAAATAACTTTTGTTTAATCCTCACAAAGGTAATTACTGTAACTGCCTCAGTTAGGCAAACTTTTTGTATACATTAAAGAATGACCATGGCCTGGTCTCCAAAGTTGGGTGTGGAAAAGTTCTCTTGAATTGATAGAGTATAGGTAATTTTTAAATATGAAAATTGGATCATAAAAATGTGAAGCCTATATATAAATGCATCTATATGACACATACTGATTTCTCTACACACATTCCTATGGTATCAAGACATTCCTGAGCTTGCTGCAGCCCTGAGGCTCTGTGAACACTCTCTGAATTCTATTTTCTACTCAGAATGTAGAGAGGAGCTCAGAGTTTTGCCAGTTACCAGACAGGTCACCTAGCTCTTCATGTAACTGCCCCATGAAGTCCTAGGTTAAGACATAATGATGGCACAATATCAGCCCCACAAGAATTCTCTGGGCTTCAGCATCCCTAGATTTCACTAAAACACTCACTAGAGACTCAATTGCATATTACAGACTTACTCTGTCACTGAGATCCACCCACAGCCTCAAAACCCAAAAGTGAGCTCTACCCTACATCTGGGAAACAGGGATCACCAGATTTTACTCTTTCTCCTCTCCTCAGGAGGCCCTGACCCAGCTTCAAGGACCAATTGTTTATATAGACTGGATAAGCTTCCCCATCTATATCTTTATTCTACCATAGTAATGATCAATGTTCATTAGGAAGTGGAGTGACCTTTGGGAGGATATTCTTGCTGTGGTAGAGGTTGGGGTCTTCTGGAGGCTTGCAGGCATTCGCCTGGGTCTGTGAATGAGGTGGCAGAGACGGTAGACAGACACCTTCCGTCTACACAGTCTGCATGGCAGCCTTAGCAAACCTTCCCAGGTGTTTGTCCTACACTGATGCTCTGATTTTTTTTTTGAGGGTTTTAGGTTTCTGAAGAGATGGCTCAGCAGTCAAGAGCATGTCTTGCGTTTGCAGAGGACTTGGGTTTGGTTCCCGGCACTCACACCCTGCCGCTCACCACAGCCAGTCACTCTAGCTCCAGAGAACCTAATCCCCTCTCCTCACCCCATGTACAGAAAAACCCACCACACCACAATCCCAAGACATGCGCAAATACACATACTACAAAATAAAAATAAATCATAAAATGGGGCATTTTATTTAAATAAAAGGACCTGAAAAAGTTAAATTCAAATATCCAAGTTTTATGTATCCAGTATTTTTTTCTCAATTTCACGCAATAAGTGTGAGTGTGTGTCCGTGTGTCCATGTGTGTCTGTGTGTGTCAGAGAGAGAGAGAGGTAGAGAGAGAGAGAGAGGTTTCCTACCCACGAACAAATTCTAGAAAAGTAAAAAACAGAATTGTTGAAGTAAAAACTCTATTTATTTATTTATTTATTTATTTTGGCTTAAAACTATATAATACCTACACTTCTCAGCTGGAACGCTGGGACACCATGCCAGCCATTGCTAAAGAGCTAGTGTGATATGGCTATTGTTTTTCTGGCAAGATGGTGCATGCCTATCCTATGGGAGTGGCACAACCACAGGACAGGGTTCCCCGCTGACCCAGTGATGCTGGGAATCAGTACTGGGATCTCTTTTATGCCGAGAAAGCTGGCTGGTATTAAGTGACTACATTTGTTGATAGGGTAGATAAAAAGTAATACAAAGATGTCTGGATCGTGAGTCTCATTCCTTTACCGAGCTCCCTTCTGGAGATCACAAGACTCTATAGAGACCTGTTTGAGTAGGGAAGCACAGGATTTATTATATCCTATTTAGGAAAAGAGCAATTGCTTTCTTTCTGTATCACTGCATTTCAATTGTACAGAATGATGGGTTAATTAGAACATTTTCATGTATACAATACAATGTGTATCTATCTTATCTCCCCTCATCCTCTCCTGTCCATCTTCCCCATCTTGCTAGTGTCCCTCAAATGGTCTTTTACTTTCCTATCTTTAAAAAGCTTTTCGATTCCACCGAAGGAGAAATATGCCGTATTTGTCTTTCTGAGTCTGTCTTATTTTGTTTAACGTGATGATCTTCAGTTCTATCCGTTTCTCCAAAATGCTATAATTTTCTTCTCCTTTATGGTTGAATAATACTCCCTTGTATATCTACATCACATAGTTATTTATCTATTCGTCCTCCTTTGTCAGACAGGGAAGCTGTTTTCTCCAGCCTTGTGCTAACTTTCCTATAGATCAGGAGAAGACTGAGGTCATGAAGCTAAAGATAAGCAGACATGTTCCTGAATGAATGTTGTGCCTCCACTCTCCAACCCCCCCCATACACACCCCGTGTCTTTCCTCTTTCTTAATCTCTCTTACTTTCATTTCTGTTACTGGAGAGCCTGGAGCCTTCTCCTTCAGTCAAGCACACACGTTCCTTTGAGGGGAGTGGCTCTATCCAGCCACACAGACTTGGAGGTTGAATTGTTGTTCACGCTGTTCCCTTGGCACCTACACAAGAACACCTGCCAGTGTAGCCATGTCAGACACACACATGGAATTGCCTGCCCTGCCATGACTCTTCAGGGCCCTCCTTATGTTGGAGTGGGCTTCTGATATACGTTTTAAATCAAAGTTACTGCCTCTGAGGCTCTGGGATCCTTTTGTCATAGAGTATCCACTGCATTTATTAGGTTCACTGTGTGCCTTAATTGAGGACGAATTCAGATTTTCTTGAGCGTTTTAGAGTGCAAGAACTACCCTTAGTATGTCCTTTGCTCGAGGTGGGTATTCTGGAGGGCTGTGAGGATGCAGTTTTGCTGACTTCTGCGATGAAGGACGGCAGTTTGAAAAAGAATTTTGGGTCCTAGAGTCATAGCTGGGGGCAGGGCTGCTGTCAGAAGTTTTATTTCTGGTCAAGTAAAGAAGAAGCTTTTGAAGTTCAAGGCTTCTGGATTGTCAGTTTTGTCTCTTTTTGGTCTTTGGTCTGGAGAATGTGAGAGTGGTTGTAGTCTTGGCTACAGTAACTGTACTATTTTGATTTTTTCTTTTTTCCTTTCTCTCTCTCTCTCTCTCTCTCTCTCTCTCTTTCTTTCTCTTGGGTTTTTTTTTGAGCCCAGGTCCCATTTTATCCCAAGCTGATGCTAAATCTAACTTTAGCTTTGGACTCCTGATCCTCTTGCCTCCACCTCCCAAGGGATGTCACTACTGGAAGGTACCAGCACATCTGGCTAAGTGTATAGATGTTTTTCTGGTATGAATCTAAGATCTTCTTAGCAAAAATTTCATTTCTTTTTTCTTGAACTGAGTAGACTTCAAGGCTTTGCCAACCTGGCTAGGCAGGGAGACAGCTTATGGACAGCCACTCCCACTTAACGGAGCCAGTTTCCTGATGACTAAATGGCTCTTTACATAGGTACATCAAAGCAAACATATCAGGGCATGAGACTCTGCTGTGGGTCTTGGATACCTGTTATCAAGGCTTGAGTATTTCTTAAAACAGGTTATTGAGTCTAGGACTCTTCTTGATTACTACTGAACTAAAACCATACTACATTCCAAAGATGTTTTGGAAACAACAGATTTTGATATTCACTGGTGGCTTCCATTCTTTCAACAAACGTGTATTTAGGGAGCAGGTGGTGTCTGGGAGTTAAACTGCAACCTGGTGTTTAGTGGTGAGGCTGATAATTCCTTCACTTGTTTACAAGACTGAGCGGAGGGAAAAGATTTCTCCTGAGCATGTCTTCTGCCACAAGCCAGAGACACGCACGAGCCTGGGAGGGTTCATCACATGGATACTTAAGTTACAGCACACCTAAGTGACGGCTCTTTTCTTTGTTTGGGACAGATGCACACCACTGTTGAGTGTGGTGGGTATATGAGAAAAACTGATCACAGGCGGTAAGTAGGGCCTGGATTAATGATTTAGCCAGTAAAGTGTTTTGGCCTTGTATGCATGAGGATCTGAGTTCAGTCTCCCAGGGCCCATGTTAAAACAACAACATGAAGTCAGGCATGGATGTATCCTTGTAAAGAGTGGGCAGATCCCCTGAGCTTGCTGTCCAACTCGCCTAACTTTCCTGGTGAACCGCAGGTCAATGAGAAACCCTTTTTCAAAAAACATTTATGAATCAAAGTTGGGCCACTGAGAATGGTCTCCAACCCCTCTGTGTCCATGCACACATGTTGATGGACTTCCCACACTTTCAAAAAAAATGACCATGCATAAATCCCTGCCCACAGAATGACACTGAATATATATAGACCATGGTCAATAGAGCTCAATTCAAATCTGGGGTGAAACGCCTTCTACAGGGAATAGTAAACTTTAATCGGCTGGAACACGTGCTGTAGGTTTCACAGCCTCAGACTCTGTGATTCTGTGTAGAGCAAAATAAGAGAATATTCAATATTTTGTGGCTGAGCTGTGTTGTCTTTGTTAAGAGTGAATCAGTTTTGGCCTCAAGATACAGTGTTTCATGCTCATGTCTGGAAAAGAGAAGCCCTAATTCCAACAGTGGGGAGAGAGATAATGAGGTCAGTCATCCTGTTCTCTCGTCTATGTCCAGTAGCCAAAGACCCATGAAGACCACGGCAGTGCCTTCTCGTCATCTCTTAGTCAGTTGCTTTCTGATGAACTTTAGCCATTGAAGGTGCAAGGTCAGGGGGAAGGGGAGGCTAAGGCGTTGTCCTCAGGCTGTATCTGTAAGCATCCTTTTGCCAGAACTCTGCCGATATAATCAGTAAAGCACAGTGACTTGCTTCAAGGTACACACCAGGCTATCCCACTATGACCATCACTATGTGATTTTAATGACATAAAGTCTCTAAATACTTTAATTAGTTGATCAAAATAATCCTGTGAGGATTAAATGAGGTGCTGTGTCTAAAGTGTTCAATTCATTTTAAATGTTTGAGGAATATTCTTATTATTAATATTATGATGATTATTAATTTAACTACTTGTCTTAAAGCTAAACAGAAAAAGTATTTGAGTACTTTATAGGTAAAGTTGCTTATGAAGTCAGTGATCACTGGTGATAAAGTTATTTTTCTTTCTTAAATTGAAACTTTCAAGCATTAGTGAGAAGATAGACAGTTTCTAGAACCGAAACCTTTGGATTTGATTTTTGACATATTTTGGGCCTGTTTATTTTTCTGGGTTTTAAAATAAATACAACTGTCAGGGAACTGGAACAGGAATTAGATACCCTAAAAATAATACAGGCTTTACAAGTGCACTTTGCTTGAGAAGATTTCCTGAGGCAGCAGGCCTTTCCAAAATAAATCTGCAAAAATATATCTTTATAAAAACTGGAACTTAGAGAGGCCAAAGAATTTGGGCCCTATCAGTTCTGTCATTCTAAATTTTAAAATATTTAGTCTTCCTTCAAGATAAATAAGAACAATTGAATTTCAGGGACCAAGAAAAACAAACATAAAACTTCATGAAGAAATAATTGGATTTTTTTTCAAAATGTTGCCAGAAATGTCTTTATTATTAATAAGTTCTAAGTTAGACAGTGGCCACATATCATATTTATTTCTGACTGTGGCCATACTGTGTCTTCTGTGGTACGTGAGGTTCAGCATTCAAGGCACTTGGGCCCAGCAGATGGAGAGATCCCACCTTTTTTGCTATCTAAAACCCGGTGGAATTTTGTCAAGAAGTCAAAAGCATATCCTCTGGTAGGATAACGATGGCCTAAGAAGGTAAGATTTGAGAATATCCTTAAGGGACGATTAGATGGTAAACTAGTAAGGATTCCTCAGAGGGACAGAACCAATAGAATCCACATATAATTTTAAAAAGGGTTTCTTAGGTTAACTTATACAAAGAAGAGTCTAAGTTGTCCCAGAAAGGCCTTGCTTAGAGGCTGGAGAGCCAGGGAAACCAGTAGCTAGCTGGTCAGGCTGAGAAGGTGGAAGTCTCCAAACAAAAAGGACCTTGATGGTCTCCAGAGAGTGCCTGAGGTGAGCGTAAGACCCTGCAGCCCCGTGTCCTCCCATGAGGACAGCAGTAAAAGGCAAGCCCAAGAAGAAGGGTCGCCCACAGTGTGCGGGCTTCCCTCATCATCAGCCAGCCTGTGGGAAGATGCCAACTACATCAGAGTGAGGTTGCCGACTACACACCAATCATCTCTGGAAGCACCCGCCCAGAAAAGCACGGGAGAATGCTTTGCTAATTCTCAGGATGTCTTTTAGTTCTGCCAAGTGGACAACCAAGCTTAACTATCACAGATAGGTGCATGCTGCCTCTTTCAGAGGATTCTTTCTCTCTTACATCTTCCCCATGGCACCACTGTCCAAAAGGTGAGAGGCCCGAAAGCAGGAAACCACAGGGAATCCTGGAAGACCAGAGATCACGGGACAACTCATCTGACTTGTGCAAGTATCCGTGCGGGAGAGCGGTCCTGAAGCAGCATCAAGGGGGCGCCTCAGATGAATCCTGATTTGGGGGTTGATCTTGGCTTCTTGAGAGTACCTGATGTACTATGGAAGAACGATAAGGTTCTGCAAAGGTATTTTGTTCTAGTTCCTTCCTGTTCCTATGATGAAACACTCTGACCTGAGCAATTTACAGGCAGAAAGGGCTTACTTTGTCACAGTCTAACACTGAGGGAGGTCAGTGCAGGAATTCAGACAGGAGCCACCTGTTTGTTGATTGACTCATAGTTTCACAATTAGTTAGACCCCAGGCTCCCGTTTACCTAGGTTTCTTACAGGGACTGCACTCGCTGCCTCAGGAACGGTTCCACCCACAGTGGTCTGGGGCTGCCTACATCAATTGATAGTCAAGAGATGTCCCATGAATACATCCATAGACCAATCTGGTCTCCATCCCTCAACTGAGAGTCCCTTCTCAGGCAGCTCTAGGTTGTTGACATAGTCAAAGCTTACTGGGACAGGCTTGACTTCAAATCCCTCCACAAACACATGATACTGTGTTTGCCATGTCTTTTCCACTCGGCAGTTTTGTGTGAGACTTAATGATGCACCTCTAACCAGTAACACTTTTTTTGCCTGTAGTGGGAGTTTTCTTCCGGTACTAATATTTATGTAGCATGTAGTTTCCCGATAAACCTCTGCTAAAAACCATGGGTGCCTCAGACATGTGTCGCATGATGCCTTATTAAATTTAGAACAAATTTTCCAAATCAGAAATAAAAACAAACAGCAACACCAAACACACACACACACACACACACACACACACACCCCACACACAAGTTCAATGAGCCTTAACATAGAATTTCATTGGGTAATCACGTCAAAGACCTGGAACCCTGGCGTTTTTTTTTTGTTGTTGTTGTTTTCTATAGATACGGATTTAAGGGTATTTTTAAAAGACATTTTTTAAGTTTAATCCAAATTTCCAGTTTCCATGTTTTTTTTTATATTACTATTTCTTCCTAATAAAAGCCTTAGAAATATAAAGGCCACCCAGTGTAGGAATTTAAATGACAATTAGTAAATAGCACTTTAATTGTCAGTCATTTTCCCTTTTTACAAAAATCTGTTTCTAATAACTTCCTGTTATCTTAAAACTCAGAGTACTTTTGAGTTATGATAATAAAAATGAAATATTGAGTTTCCTAACCAATAATCATTTCTCAAGTAAAAATAGACAGTTCCAAAACAGCCTGCCTTGTTTTATGCCATGACGTATGGCCTACCTAGGGGTGAACTAGAGGGTGCACCACACCTTCGCTAGATGGAAAGTCCTATCAGTGTCTTAGTCTCGAATGGAATACAACATTGCTCAAGTCTCTATTTTCTTATTAATATTCTGTCTGATCAGTCTGTTATTAAAAGTAGGACATAGAAATCTGTATTAATATTAGACTTGTCTACATTTTTCTTAAATTATGTCAATTGATTCATATATTTTTGGATCTCTGTTTTGTGTACATTTTTATTATTTTTTTATTCCTGGTACCATGAAATAAATTGCTTCCTCTCATGGAAGAATCTTTAATATCCAAAAAATTGAATGTGTGTGTGGTGTTTATGTATGTGTGAGTACTTGAGGTAGGAGTGGGCACGTGTGTGCAGACATATGAACATGTGTTCATGGGTGTGGAGGACATCACTTTTGAAATCAGAACGCCAATTTGGCCAGTATAGCTATCCAAGTTGCTTCCAGGATCCCTTGTCTCCATTTCGGGCATGTGGGGATTAAACGGCTTCCTTGCCCACCTAGCATTTGGTGTTTGGGATCCGAACCCGAGTCTGCGTAGTTGCACAGCACACATTTTCCCACCGACCCAGCCTTCCAGACTCACGTGACAGCTGTTTGCTTTGCTCTCCATGTAGCGGGAGATATACTACCTCCTTTCATTGCTGTTTTTATGGTGAACCTTTCTTCCTTTCCACCCTGTTTATGATGTTGAACCTAAAATATGCCTCTGAGCTAGGCGTGATGGCCATGCTTATAACCCCAGCCCTCAGGAGTCAGAAGCAAGAAGGCTGCAAGTTTGAGGACAGTCTAAGCTACATAGCACATTCTAAATCAGTAATAACAACAAATTAATTTTACAAATAAATGTGTCCTTCGAGAAGCTTTAACATAAAAAAAAATAGCCTGGGTTACAGTCAAAGTGGCAGGACATCAAAAAGTAAAATTCTTTCCCATGTATGTTACGGCACCATTGACAGTACCCCGAGGTGGAAACAGCCTAGGTATCCATCACCTGATGACTGGATGAAGACCTGTGGGCAAAATCAGATTTGAGCCTCACTCCCAGAGAAGCCACCTCTGATACTGTAAGCCTGGTCAGAAGCCTGTTGTTGGGGAGGTCCTAGGCCTATGTGGGGGTGGCTATTGATGTTGTTTACTAAATGAACATAATGTGACCCTCCAATTGCCTTCTTAATACCTATGTTTATGCCCACAGCTGAATGTTGCTGCCAGCTGCGGTCGGAGACGCTTCTTCGCGCCTAGCGAGGGTAACTGCCGTGACTTCCAACTGGAATAGAGAATAATGGACTATTGAGTGGCTAGCCATGGGGGAATAGGCCTCAGGAAACATCGGGAAAGAGGAGACAGAAAGAATGTAGGAGTGGGAGGAAAGAGAGTAGTCAGCTAGAATGTTGTCTTCAGAGCACCGCGGCTGCTGTATTTTCGGTTTCATAGAAATTATGGCTTCTGGTAAAAGACCTGCACCGGATTGGGCTGCTCAGCATCCTGTTGTAGGAGAGGAAGGACTCATGAGCTTCCACCCACTCCTGTGGACCTACAAGCAGATACTAGTAATTAGGGGCTTGGAGCTCACTAAACCTGTTATTCCATTAGGAGTCCATAGCCGGGTTTCTTGCCGAGTCTCTTGTGGACTCTATTCCCATGCGAGTCATTCTCTTGCTGATTTCACATTCTTTCATTGTGAGAAACCTTAACACAATTAGTGTTCTTCAAGCCCTGTGAATCTTTCTAGGACCATAGTGAACCATGATGGGCCCGGGGACTGGCTGTGTGAAGTAGAGGGCGTCTGCTTCTCCACATCTGTGGGAAGACTAGGGGAGAGAAGCAGAGATGAGAGAAGGGAGGGACATCTGAAAGGTGGGAGGGGCTGGTCAGAGAAGGGTGTCACCTCCAACTGCTAGCACCCCACTTCCCCGAAGGACTGCTGGGAGTGTGAATCACCCAGGGACCTTTCTAGTCTTTCTAAGCATCCTCTCTGTCTTCACACACCCTTCAGAGAGTCTGCAATACATTTATGAAATGCATTTAACTTTATTACATTGCATTCTTTTTCTGTAGCAGTTACATTTAATTTTTGAAAATTACATTCTTTAGACTTAAGAGAAATCAGTGTGATTAGAGTAAAACCCAAACAAAACAAAGCCTAGAAAATATTTTTGTACCTAGCAACAAGCTTACTGAAAAATATAGTTATTAAGAGTAAATTTTCTGGAAAACGTGGATGTCACCATGACGGGTCATTTTAACCAGCACATGATTTCTGAAATTCTGTTCCAATATGAGATTCAGAAACCTGAACTTAGTCTGATAGCTTGATAATTTTTAAATGAACTTTTTAACATAAAATTTTTGTGTCATAAGCTTTTGTGACTCATAATTTTTCTTTTGTGGAATAAGAGATGAAATCCTATCATTCTAGGAAAGTAAGGCTAAATGCTGGCAACACTGTTCAAGAGAATCATTCTCAGTCAAGTGTGGCTGTTTTGACTGAAAATAACACGTTACACATCCCTGCACCTCACATTTTAACATCTAGAAGAACCATCGGCCATCATGTCCTGTGCAAACTCTGACTATGTTAGGGTCTATTCATCTATTTGGAAACAAAAAGAAACTTCCTTCATTTGATAAATTGTTTGCAAACACCTTGAAAATTTTATTTATTACTGAAAGACCAAAAATATTCTTCAGAAGTAAGGAGCCTGGCCACACCCTTCATCCCCGTGCCCGGGATCTACACAATGCGATGATGTACAAGAGAAAAAAATGGGATCTACTCTTATAAGACTAATGCCACAATTACAGACAGCAAAAATTTTGGTTAAAAATGTCAAATGATTTTTGGAAGTTTTATATATACAATTCTAGATATTCATATTTTATGTGATTATGTCCCTGAACACAAGAAGTGACCCAGGAGGAAATATAATCTTTAAAAGACTCCGAGGCAGCACAGATGTATGTGATAATAAACCCAAGGAGTAGATGACCTGTCGGAGACTAGCGTGTCACTGTTTGAAAGGACACGGTAAAGGCTTATGGAGATGGGCTTATTTCACAAATGAGAAAGTTGCATTTCCTAAAGAGATCAATTATCCCTCGAATAATCTAAAATCTTAATTAAAACCTTAACACAGTTGGTGTTTTGACCCTCTTCAGAAACAATGCATTTGTCTGGAAGCATCAAGATCTGGTACAGCTGAGGTGATTTTGAAAAAAAAAAAAGGGTGGGGGCGTGTGTTCAGCTGGAGTTGGAGACGTCATAGGGCGACCCTATGCAAAGCAGACTTCACCAGAGATGGGTGGTGGGATAAGGACCTCAGCAGTGGACCCACCCAGATAGGTATTGAGCCTGGGAAAAAATGTAGTCATATAAGCTCGTGGTAGAAAATTCACTTTCCATTTAAAAGAAGATACAGGTATCTTTATACATACATGAAAATATAAGAACTGAGGCGACGACTCAGTCTGTAAAATATCTTCATCAGAAGCATGGTGACTGAAGTCCTCTAGCCTCTACACTCATGTGCACCGGACACAAACGAACACTTAATGCACGCACACGTACCCCCATAAAATATGTTCCGATACTAAAAGCTCGAAGAAAAACACTAAAATCCATTCACATGAAGTGAAGAGAATATGTTAATGCCAGCATAAGAAATATTCTTGACATGTCAAAGGGCAAGTCAGATATTACTTTATTTGAATAAACCAAATGAAAACTCTCTTATTAACCTCTCTTTGTTTCCCTTTACCCTAAGGCATTTTAAGGCCCTACGTTCCAAGATAATATATTTTGATACTTAAAGATCATGTCAAGTATACATTAAAATTCTGCATTACTCAAAGACAGCTGGGCCAAAAGAAAAAAAAAACAAAAAAAAAAACAAGCAAGTCCTGAAAGACTGATTGTGGAGGAGCCCCCACATATCAACAAATGTTGGGATGAAACATCCAGCACTTCTCCCTTTGGCATTGGGAAATACAGATCCAAATAATGACAGCTCATGTTCACCCCATCAGGATAGTCAGCAGCCTCTGATAACACCAACTGTTGGAAGCATGAGGGAAAGGGAATTTTCACAGACTGAGAGGCCTTACAGCTTGTTATAGGTGAGTTCGGACCATCACTGTGGAGAACGAATGGAGAACAATAAGAACAGACAGGTCCGTGTAATTGCCTAGGTCATCCCACTCCCTTACATGAACACAAGAGAAAGCTGCACCATGTGTGTCAAAGTTGGTGATGATGGATAACTGGTAGCAACATAAGCGTACATCAGGAAAGGAAGGAAGGAGGGTGGCATAGCCCTACCAGGATTATTCTAGAGTAGTTAAGATTAGCCAAATAGATTTTCCGGCTGTGCACTGAGCCTCTGTAGTCTTTGCTCCTTCAAGGCCTCCTTGAGAGGATCGTTTTCTTTAGCTTTATTTTCATTTCTGCTTTCATATCAAAAGACCTAGTGTGAAAACACAATAGAACATCAATAGAACATGGTGTCTGCCAACCCTGTCTGGTACTCTCTTTGCCCTACAAAGACATAAGCTGGATGGGGCAGAATATTTCTTGCTCACAGCTGTATCCTGGTCTCCTAGAAGAGCATTTGGTATTCATGTGACATTGAGTGCAAGATATATGTGGTGTGTGTGTGTTGATAGAAAGATGATAGATAGATAGATAGATAGATAGATAGATAGA
>LOJH01000360.1:50821-61945 GCA_001685095.1 Ellobius talpinus | reverse complement strand
ATAGATAGATAGATAGATAGATAGATAGATAGATAGATAGATAGATAGATTCCCATCCCTAATACAGAGTATTCACGGTGAACTTCAGTGGTCACTGTCACCATCAGGATCATCTTTACCCCTTAGTCTGGATTCAGGACCAAGGTCTGAGAATTTTTTTGTAATGTGAGTGTTATTAGTGGAAGAGGAAATACTTATAAGTAGTATGTGAGCAATAATACTTCAATTCAGTACTATGTGCTTTCATACAAAATTTATATACTGGAAACTGGAACTGGAGAAATGGCTCAGCAGGCACAGATTTTTGCTCCTAAGACTGATAAGGTGAATCCAACCCCTGGGACCTACATAATAGAAAGAGAACACTCACTCTTAGAAGTTTTCCTCTGACCTCTCGACATACCCCCCTCACATATATACACACACACCATAAATAACAACTTAATAAAAATGAGAATTAAAATGTAAACCATATAACTTGAATATGATTTGCATATTTTCATGGATTGTGTTCAGAGCTCTTCCCAGAAACCCAAGTTCAAGTTCCAACACTCACGTGGTGGCTCACAACCATCTATAACTCCAGTCTAGGGGATTCATTGTTATCTTCTGACTTCACAAGCATGCATGTGCTGTGCAGGCTTATATGCAGGCAAAACACACAGACACACACAATGTAAATCTCAGAAAAAAAACCATATAACAATAATGTGAGTGAAAGTAAACCATGAACAGGGCAAAGAAGTAAGAAGCATGTCCATGGATATCAAAGCCTATGAATATTCCACTGTAATACACTGATTTTTGAATCCAAGTTTACTGTCATTATGGAAGTGAAGCATTAGTTCTGTCCCTATCTTCAAGGTTCAAGTAATTAGCTAAACTAAATAACATACCCTCGATACACCCAGTCTGGCTTTATATTGATATGGGGAAGGGTTCTGCTCTCAATAAGGCAATTTTCATTGAACAGATCATTGAGCAGAAAGATCTAAAACTACAAAAGAGAAATTAAAAAATAAACATGACCTGATTAGTCTGGTAATATTCCTAAGTAGGTGTTTAAATATATAAGTTCAGGGTAGGGTGGAACCGTGCTCCACAGGGGCAAGCAAGAACGCAGTTTGGGAGTGCCTGGAAAAGAAAAGGCTCTGCTGGTGAGATCAGCACCAGGACCAACCATGGGTCAATGAAGACTAGGACTGCACTCTTGGGTACTGCATTGGAATCTGTGGTAGCCGGGAGTGTTACCCTATGTATCTTTAAGTCATGGGGAGCTACAAGGTTTCCTGTCCTCGAAAAGCTAAGATCTTTTCTCTCCTATCCATCTAAACTTCATCCTAGAAGGCCAAGGGAGGGAGTGGAAGCAAAGCCCATCTTCCATACAGTAGGCCTTCAAGTCTGCTCCAGGTCTGTGTGGTGAGCAGCATTTCAAGATGGAGCCTTGATGTCACACCTTTGTGTGCCTTGGAGTGTAGGTAGAGTTCTGACTTGTTCTAGCTGGTAGCCTAGCTGATAGTCCCATCACTTGTGAGATCCTTTCTAGACTCTTAATTTGTAGAATTGTGTGAAAACACAGATGTCTCTGTGCTTTAAGCTTCTGAGTCTGGGCAATGTTTTTTTTTCTGCAGCTGTAGAGAGTTAATCATCTTCAGCCTAAACTAATAAAAGGGCAAAGTCAGGCTGGAATCTAGTTCAAAACACAGCTCCTTTCACTCCCTCACTTTGCCCTTCGTTCCTAAGCATAATTCACTGTGCATTTGTGTTTGTCCCTCTGCGACTTGCAAGAATGAGTGATTATAACTTAAGACAAAAGCCTTCCCACTCAATTGCCATTTCCCCTCTCAAATCCTATTTCTAGTATGGGGAATGTAAATTAAAAAATGGAAAGAAGGGGGCTAGAAAGATCTCTTAGCCAGTTAAGGATCTGCCATGCGAGCATGAAGACCTGAGTTTGGATCCACAATTCCCCACATAACAGCCAAGAGTTTGTCAGTTTAAACAGTGCTAGGGAGTGGGGCAGCAAAGATAGGTGGATCCCTGGAGCTCATTGTCCATCGAGTTGGGTTAATTTGATAAGCTTCACTTTCAGTTAGACACCTTGTTTCAAAAAATTAGATGAAAAGCAACCAAGAAAAACACCTATAGCTAAGCTACTCTCTCTCTCTCTCTCTCTCTCTCTCTCTCATACACACACACATGCACTACACACAGAGAAGATAGAACTTTGTATAGATAGGAAATTTAACCTCCTTATTTTAGACCATAACCAAAGAGGAGTTGTGAGAAATGGTGATTTAATCCTCTACGGTTACACTGATCTAGTGTTCGTACTCACACAAACTGGCATCCTATGCCTTTCTGAATCTGCATTTTCAATGCAAATTGTGGCACACATGTTTTCCCAAGTTATTTAATAATCTTTGACAACATCCTTGCTGGGTTTTGTAATGTTTCTGACATGCTATTTCGTTTTGCATTCATGATTCAAGTCCCTTAATCAATATGGATAGGGCAGAATTTGAAGGGACTGCAAGCGCTTCTGGCCAGTTAGTGGCCAGGGTAAGTGGCAGTCATTTTATTCTGAACCTCATCAGCCTTTTTCCACTTGAAGGAGCATTTACTGATGATCTTTTCAGAAGACAGAGTCTGAGTGGGAATCGGAGCTGGGTCTGAAGTAGAACCAAAGTTCTTCCTTTCTGTAGGCATAGCACTAATCTGGTGCTTCATCAGGCCAACATAGGAGTCAGTGAGAACAACTTGGAGCTGAAGGCATCAACAAGGGTTAAGCTGGAACAAAAGGCAGCAAGAGAGTGTGGCTCCTTCAATGGGCACATAAAGAAACTCGTGTGTGACTATACAGCCTAAGCATGCTGGTTTAGAAAAAATCACCTCCACATGCTTGATCGTTTGAATGCTTGCTTCCCAGTTTATGATACTGTTTGGGTAGGATTGGATGGTGTGGCCCCTAACTGGAGGAAGCACATCACTGGGGGGCCAGCTTTGTGGTCTCAAAAGCCACATACCATTCCCAGTTTCTTCTCTCTGTTTCCTGCTAGCTGGTTGAGATGTGGGCCCTTAGCTGTTCCTGCCACCACATGTGATACTTGCTTGCTACCATGTTTCCAGACCATGATGGTGAGAGAGGTGGCCTATTTTCCCTCTGGAACTGCAAGCTGCAAATAAACCCTTCTTTCTGTAAATTGCCTGGGTCACAATGTTTTAGCACAGCAATAGAACAGTAAGCAATGAAATAAGTATTGCAGAATTTAAAAGCATCTATTTCTTTCACTGGGAAATTTCAAAGTTCATTGATACTAGTGACAGAAATATAGTCTATTTGCAAAGACTTTAGCGACGCTATTTTTAGCCACGTTGGTTATGACACCAGTCGATTGCTGTACGTTGGTTTGTAGTCCTCAAAAAGGTATGTTTAGGTCCTGAGGTAGCTAATTTGCATGATTTAACCACAATTATATCTGACCACACCAGAAGGGATGATCTACTTTGCTCAGGACGTTAAGACTGTTTGGTCCTCCATAAGCAGGAAGACATGACAGAGCAGCTCCATCCTTGGCAGCAGAAGGTGGCAGATCAGGAAGCAGAGGCTAGACCTCACAGCAAGAGACTGGGCAAGTGGGTATGTGACAGAACATTTAAATTCACCCCCAAGCGATATATTTCCATTAGTGAGGGGCTACCTCCTATGACTTCTACAGATTCCCTAAACACTTCCAACAGCTGGATACAAGCACTCACCGCATATGCCTGTGGAGGATACCTTAGATTCAATCTACAATAAATCCTGACCCCAGGACCCAAGGATATGACTCTGTTTGGAAACAAGTTCTCTGCAACTCTAATGCAGTTAAAATAGGGTCTTTGATTAGAGTGGGCTCAGTATCTAATGGGTTATATCTTTTAAAGGAGGGAAATTGGAACCACAAAGCTTTCCCTCCTCCAGGAATGTAGACTGGGGAGATGACAACAGAAGCAGAGATTTGAGAAACACACCTAAGAATAACAAGGATTACACACTGTAGGTAGGAGCTAAGAAAAATTACCAAAGAGATATACCCAGAGACTCCAGAAGGAACCTGTTCATATCCATCCTGTCCTTGGTCTCGGATTTCCCAGCACACAGACCTTCAAGGGAATAAACTTCCAGTCATTGCTTTTGTTTTGGTTATTCTGGGAAACCAGTACAGCTACCTAACTGTAAAAGTTGTAAACTGGGTAGACACACGGATCACAGTTTAGCCATAGCAATTTTAGCAGAGAAATTAGGAAGAAAAAAATTATTGTTGAAGTTTAATACAAAACAAGCCATGACACAAATAAGTGATAAGGGGCTGGGTGGCCCTCAAAGGTCATTTCAGGCTTCTAAACCAGGAGATCTAATTCCATACATAGAAAAGACTGAATTGACAATTGAGGCATGCCTTTGTAACACTATTGTTTTATATCCATCAGTAAGCTCCCAGTTTAGTGAGATTCTGGGAAGCTAAGAAGTGTCTTTCAAAATAATGCCAATAGCAACACTTTGGGATTTGAGGGTACGTTCAAGACATTTTTTCTCTATAATATGATAGTCATCTTTACGCTATGGCACAACAAACACCTGGTCATCCTTTAAAGGATAAAGAAACAGAGAAGTGGGAGAGTTAAATGGAAAAGATGACTCAGGGCTGGGGTGTCGCTGCGTTGGCAGAGCGCTTGCCTGGCATGCATAGTGCCCAGCACTGTAGACAGACACAGTGGTGCATGCCTGATATCTCAGCACTTGGAAGGTGGAGGCAGACCAGAAGTTCAAGATTATCTTTGGCTAGGTAGCAAGCTCAAGTTTGAGTCCAGAATGTGCCTGCAAGTGAGGCCCTGTCTGACACTCAAATACTCAAACATCCTTCACTGTGGTCCATTGACTGAACAAGGCAAATCGAACTAAGGACATAGGAAGCGAGTAGAAATGCTGATGAGAGACGCAGCAAACTTTCTCACTCCCTACTTATTCCCAATGTCTTCACTCTTGTTCCCCACCCTCTCTCCCACTTTCTCTCTTTCCTTCTTTCCTTCCTCCTCTAAATTGCAATGCCCCTAATTATAAAAATACATTTTAGCACTCAGGAGGCAGAGGCTGGCAGATCTCTGTGAGTTTGAGGCCAGCCTTGTCTACAGAGTGAGTTCCAGGACAATCAGAGCAACCCAGAGATACTCTGTCTCAAAAAAAACCAATAAAATAAGATAATAATAGTAATAGTAAAAATAACAATAAAATTTAAAACTGCATTTTAGTTATGAAAATACATACTTCCTGAGAGAAAGATAATTAATCTCCAATATGATCAAGAAATTTAGTAGGTGTTGTTTTTCCAGAGTTCCCTCTTAGGTTTTATGATGATGTCATCATAATAAACACATTGTCCTTTGGGTCTCGTGCCAGTGTCTTCCAGGCCTGAAAGAATGGAGCAGCCATCAGTGGAACTATTTTACCTAAGGAAACAAACTGCAGAGCTGTCAAATCTATTTCCTGAGAGCTGAGCTTCACTTCATTCCTTAGAAAACGTCCGTTCTTGGCCTGTCTTACTCCTTCAGAGGCGACGCTCCCAATGTGCTTCAACAGCAGACTGACATTGTACCTTTTCTTTATATTACACTTGCATTCCTTGGAGGGCGATTTCCTAAAAAGTCAAACACAGAACCACCAATGTGGAACGCTCTGCACTAAACCCCGGCTCCTCTAGCTGCCCAAACCTCTAGACGGTAGCCAACCATTGGGCAGCTTACCTCAGTGCTGCGCCTGGAGCAGTGGAAGGTAGGAAGGACACACTCCGTCTCAAGGTTCAGGGGACCTGACTCTGTTAGGGAAAGCAGCTGGCGTGGCAGGAGTTTACAGCTGAGTCTTTTTACATCATGGCAAATAAGGACACTGAGAACGCAAGCCAGAAGCAGAAATGGATATACCACCTTCAAGTCTTACTCCTGGACCCTCTCTCTTGTAGCTAAGTCTCAATTCCAAAGGCTCCAAGTCTTCCCAAAACACAGTGGGGACTAACTGTTCAAATATTTGAGCTTTGAGGGGACGTTCCACATTCGAACCATAAAGACATCTCTAAAACAAACCTTATTTAGAAAGAGTGTCCCCAATTGCACGTGTTGAACTGTGGCGTCTACGTAGATTAAAGTTCTTTGTTTAAATATCTTTCAGCAAGGAGTTTTGTTCTTTCATTTGCTTTTGAAGAGTGACTAGCTGGTGGCAATCACTGCTGTGTCTCTCAGATCTGACAGAGTTAATGCTCCAAAGTGACACACCCCCTAAATGATCAGAAATCCTGTTAGGTTTCAGAACCTGAGACTCAAAAAACACTCTTACAAAGCGGGGTGCTCCAAAGAACTTCCCTACAAAGCTTCACCGCATGTGTATTTCACTGCCAACCTCCAAAGACGGCAAACAGTGCTCATGACCAATGTAGACTAACTGCAGAAAATTATTGCTTTAACGAGCAACCACACTTTGATATGAGCTGTGAAGTGGGACAAGTGGGCTGGCCAGATGGCTCAGCAGGTACGCATGCGCATGCACGTGCGCCTTCCATCAACCTGAGCACCTGAATGTGATCCCTGGAACCCACATGGTAGAAGGAGAAAACCTACTTCTTCAAATTCTCCTTTAACAGCCACACCTGTGCCAAGGCATGTGCAGTCACATGAGAGCGCGCTCACGCACATACACACACACAGTGGGGGAGGGGGAGACCGAGACAGAGAAATGTAAAAATAATTAAAACAACAACCATAACAACAACAACAACAATAACAAAAACTATGTAAAATCTGGCACGGGGGTAGGGACTTTGCTAAAAAAACTCTGATTGACCGTGGGAGTAGACCTGGGAACTCTCTAAGTTTCTGGACTAGGTGGCCCATGCAGGAATGTTCTGCCTCAAGCCTTTGACCAGTGCCTCAGAGAAAGCATTATAAATATTTGCTGATGTGTGAATGAAAGCCTTGGTACCTATACTTTACCAGTAGGAAGAGAAAATTGGCAGTTGCACGCTTTAATGATGACTTGCACATCTGCGAACAGGGAATGGTGGAGGGAAGGGGTGGTGGGTAGGTGGTGGGAGCTGCGTTAGAAAAAAAGGGGAGGGGACATCTCCTCTCTTTTTGCTGCAATGCTTTATCCATTACCATGATACCAAGTCAGATACACACCCTACTTCAAAGGTTTTTGTAGCACCCTTAGTAATTTTCAGTAAATGTTAGCTATTACTCTTATTACTATTATTATTATTATTCTAGAAATGGGTTCAGAAGTCATGCAAACTAAAAGCGTATTTCCAAAGCACATGTAAGAATAAAAGCACATGGCCATTAAAAAAATGCTCAATGTATGTATCCAATTTATCCAACCAGCTTGGTGCCCTTAATGACTTTTTCTCTCCCCATAATCGGCACAACCTTATTAAAGGTTCCCTATTCCAGAGTAGCTGCTTCATACCACCCCTTGGGAACATCCAAGAGAGGCAGACCTCTCTTGAGGTAGGCTTCTAGGCCCTGAGGTGGGCCTGAGGTAGGCTGGGAACTCTTTATGCACAAAGGCGATAATTATACCCATCAGTAACTGAAAGTCTGCTGTGTCCTCCAGTTCCACGAAGCACTTTGTGTTCACTACTTTATGGATCCCTACAATAAACGTAGCAGCATACACGATCAACACCTCCATGCTCCCTGGGAAGACTCTGAGGCTCCAAAGGTTAAATAACCTTTTCCAAGATCATGAAACTATCTTGTTTGGAATGGAGACAAGCTGAGACGTGAGTGGACACTTCGCCACAGCCAGACAGAGGGGGAACTCAGTTAGAACTGCAAGTTCAGCCTTCTGGGGGTGAAGAAGATTCAGAAGGTGGAGCTTTGAGAGATCCCAGAACCATCTCTGCTACAGACGAGATTCTCAATTTTGATGATGCCCTGTCATGTCCTGAGAGCTGTCCATGTGGCAGAGCTCAACAATGGACAGGTATCAACACCACTATCAAGACTCTAGGCAGTCACCAGTTCCTTTATTCAGCTCAACTTGAGTTTACAGCCTAGTCCTAGCTCATAGCTGTGATTTTGTTAAGCACCAAGGTACAGAGAGCCATCATCGACCCATTGAGAATTACTACCAGTGATTTGTCTTCTTGTCCCATGATGACATGATCACATTGGGCTCATACATACAGAATTTCTGAGGTTTCCCCTGCATCCTTTTCTTCACCTCCAGTATCAGACATATTTTTCAAATGTCTTAATATTTTAAAGACTTCTAAAAGCACTCCATTTTATTGTGATCTAGCATCTGAGGAGACAAATAGAGACTGCACTGGATAAATAATATTGACTATAGTTCACATTGGTCATGGAAAGTGACTGTAAGATAAGAAAATTTACTCTGAGTGTGTCGTCCAGAGAGCTATGGGTATGGTAGCAGAGGAACATGATCACCACCCCCACATGTGGACTCTTAAAGAATTGAAGGTATACATTTGAGAGAATGTGTGACCAATCAGTTACTAATAACTAACCAAGGGTGGTGGTACACATCTGCAATCACAGAACCCTGGAGGCTAAGGTAAAACAGTCCTAAGGCCATCCTGAGCTACAGTGCAATTTGAGATCACCCTGGCCTACTTAGTGAGAGCCTATCTAAAAGAAATAAATGAAAATATGGAGCTGCAGAGATGATTTAGCAGTTAAGAGCACTTGTTGCTCTTGACCCCAGTTCTTGCTCTCAGTTCCCACATGGTGGCTCACGACCACCTGGAACTCCAGTTCTATGGGATCTAATACCCCCTTCGGACTTCTGCATTCACTGAGCACACAAGCAATACATAGGTATACATGCAGGCAAAATACTCATAGACATAAATAAGTAAATGACTAAATAAAATCTTTTTTTAAAAAGCAAAGACTGAATGTGGTAGAGATGCCTGTAACACCAGCACTTGGGTAATAGAGGCAGGAGGAAGAGACGTTCAAAGTCATCCATGGCTGCATATCATGTTCAAACACATGAGCCTGGCTTGGGCTACATAAGATACTATCTTCAAACACAGAATGGAAAGAAAAGAGGGAGGGTGGGAAGGGAGAGAGAGAGAGATGGAAGGAAGCAAGCATTTGATACCTTATATGTTTTTTCTGATTGTTCTATGACTTCTGTTATCATGACAAGTAGATGCCTCCTCCTGATTATTATTGATTGATATAAACACTTGTTATGCCTATGGAGTATCAGTAAGTCATCTATGCTGTATTTTTTTAAAATCCTGGTATTACCATCCAGTTTTAGAGACAAGCAAGAACATGGACTCATGAGCATACTGTATGTATGTCTGCTATTTCCTCCATGGAATCTTCCAGTCCAGGCAAGTTGAAGGGATTTCTTCCTTCCTTCACCCAGCACTTCATCTTTGTCTTTCACGCCCTTGCCAAGACAACAGACTTAGGGAAAGCAAGAGGTTGCCACTTGCAACTCAGTCAAATGGCAACCAGTGTCAGAACATCAGATATGAGAGCACATTTTTAGGTGAAAATGATAATGGTGCCTTACTTCACAAATATTCAGATGTTATATTAAATGTCTTTGTTTCTCAGAGAAATAATATGATTTCTCTTAGGTAATGCTCTAGGGTTATTTAGAATCTTATATTTAGAAGTGAGGACCCACATCACAGACTATATATCAGTCTCAAGTCTAGAGACTTTTAGGAGGAAGTCAGCCTTATATCTGCCAGGTAGAGAGGATCTATGGGTAGAATGTACTATGCAAGAGTGACCACTAGCCCACACATGTCTCCTAGAGACCTTGATGGTTTAGAAATAGGGTCAAAGCTTCATTTATTGATATCTACTTAAAGAAGATATTAAGAATATTTTTAAATAATTGGCAATAAACATAAACGTTGCATCATAAAAGTTTCAAGTAGGAAAATGCTGCCCATGTGCAGATGCCAACTCTGTGTCTTTCCCATTAGTATTAAATATATCATACTAAATGCCTGCAGGGATTGACAAACACATCCCTGCAACTTATAAAATCAGATCTGACACTGCATAAGGCAATATTTTTGAGCTAACGGTTGGAACCCTGAAGCATATTGTTAAATCCATTTAGTGGGTCATCAACAGTATTTCTCTGAAAAAAGGGAGGAAGAGATTATTGAAATATAGAAAAGATTAGATTGAAATAGAATATATTAGGCTGTGTAACACTGTTAGGTAAAGTTAAGCTTTGTGTTGGGAATGTAAATTCCACAACCACTGCTTTTTCCCCATCAAATAGAAGTGGCCTTGGAACATAACACATAATAGATAATAAATACATGCACACATATGTATATATTCTTCTCATTTATAAAGCATGCTTCTTACTGCAGGACAGGAAGAACATTTTCAGAAAATTGTTACATATGCACATTCATATACATATATTCCTATATACACATGCCCATAATAATGAATACCTGAAAAATGCCTTCAACATAATTTACTAGAAGTAAATTTGACACAAAGATTGTGTGTGTGTGTGTGTATTATACATATGTGTATGTGGGTGCATTCGTCTGTGCACACACTTGTAGAAGTCAGAGTTTGACCTTGGAAGGCTCAGAATGTTCATTTAACCTGACCTTTCAAACAGGCTTTCTCCACACACTCTGAGCTCACCCATTGACTGGACCATACAGTCAGAGGCTTAGAGATCCTTTCTCCATTACCCAGCAGTAGGGTGACAGACATGTGTGATAGTGCCTGTACTTTATCTCAGTGCTGGGGACCCAAATTCAGGTCTTTGTGTTTGTGTGGTAGGCACTTTATCTACTGAGTCTTCTCCCCAGTCCCTGACATGGGGTTTCCATGAAAATGACACAGTGAATGTTAGTTGGGTGACATCTGCACATCTACTAGAAGACATGGGCAAAACAGCAGTGAGGAAAGAAAAACAGAGGTTTTGGAAACTAACTTCCCATCCTGCCCAAACTGGCAGTCCTAGACCAAGGAGCAGGCTTGAGGAAAACAGATTCCACTTCTATAACCATTCATGCATTTAAGCAGTCTCTCTCTCTCTCTCTCTCTCTCTCTCTCTCT
>LOJH01000360.1:22934-43286 GCA_001685095.1 Ellobius talpinus | reverse complement strand
TTCTTTCTTTCTTTCTTTCTTTCTTTCTTTCTTTCTTTCTTTCTTTTTAAATTTTCCCACAGAGACAAAGAAAACACAGCATTACATAATTACAGCACTGAGCATATGGCAACTCTATTGAGAGATCCTAACTGGGAAATAAAGCTTTAATAAAAATAAAGGTAGAGAAGAATTTGCGCTCCCCTAAGCCAAATGTGGCCCATGAGTTAGATGTTTTCTTCATGTCTGACAGAGCAGCTGAAGGGATGGAACATTTGTCTGGGCTCACAGTTTGAGTGCCTTTCTGTCTTTCGTCGTGAGGAAAACAGAGCAGGGTAGCTCGTGTTCATGGGGGCTGAGGCTTCCCTCTGATCCCTCACATGATAGCCAATCTGAAAAGCAGAGAGGATGAACAGAAAACTGCTTTATTTCTTATTATGTTAAGAACCCACCCCCAGTGACCTAGTGTCTCAGCTAGGTCCTACCCCCTAAAGATTCTAAAGCTCTCACAGCAGTATCCCCAACTGGACCACACTTGCGGGGGGCGTTTCAGACTCCAACCTGTAGACACAGCTGCGCACTTCCTCTCTCACCTCCTCATCATTAGCTCATGGGTACTTTCTAGCATTCCTGAGGGAAACAGAATGGGTATCCTCTGACTCAAAAGAAACTGTCACTAAACTTTCTGAACAATGGAAGCTGAATACAGTCTGGAGACATCCCATCCCCTTCTGAGTGTCTTCAAACATGACACTTGTCATTCTAAACTGTCGATTTTTATTGTGTGCAAAATGAGCCCGTCAATACGCTCAGGGTCTTGGATCTTATCTTTCCTCATTAAGTGTTCTCAAGCACACTGGCCTCTGCACACTGATCTTTCTCTTTGCTTTTAACTTCAAAGGTTTGGAAACAAGAGTGCTGAAAAATTAGCACAAACTTGATGTAGTAAGGACTTGTTAGGCATTTGTGCTGACTTCGCAGTTTTTGTGAGACAGTGACCAGTGCTCTGTCCCATGTGTGAACAACCCGGGGGAAGAAGTGCCACTCCTCTCAAGGCTGTATTAAGGCGTTTCTCTCCACCAATTCAGGTGTGATTGAGCCAAAGTACGTATTTTGTTCTTGAACTTGTCTTTTTCACAAAATAGCATTATAAAAGGAGGAGGGAAAGGAGGAAGAAGAAAAGGAGGAGGTTGAAGAGAAGGAGAAGGAGGGGCTGGAGGAGGAGGGAGGAATAAATGAAAGGAAGACGGAGCTATAGACCGGTATCTGCCATGAATGTAGCTGCCAAAACCTTCAATAAAACATTAGCAAGTCGAATCGTATAATCTATAAAAAAAATGTCTACATGACCAAGTAGGATGTATCCTAGGTCCTCAGGACCCATTCATCATTCAACAATCAATTAGTGTAATATATCACACAAGCTGGCTAGAGAAGAAATACCCTGCAATCATATCCACTGATGTATAAAAAGCATTCAATAGAACCTAACACTGTGCTGTGACTAAAAAGAATTTAAGGATGAATTTTAAAAAGGCCTTCCTTGCCTTAATGAAGAACAACTGTTTCTAAAGCTCTAGCTAACATTGTACAGAGGGACAAGAAACCCAGAGCTTTTCCCCTGTGCTCAGCCCGGAGTCTCCAGCACTGCTGCTCCAGGGTTGCCTTCAGTTCTAGCTACTGCATAAGACAGGTCAGGGAACTAAATGGTAGGGAAGTAACCAACAGTGAGGGGCAGGGGCAGAGCAGAGACCTGACACTACCTGGCTTTGACACATATCATAAAACAAACAAAAATCACACAGTACTAGTGAAAAAAAACAGGCAAATATATCAATGGGACCAAGAAGAATGCCCACAAATAGATACGAAATAGATCAACAGATCTCTGACAGAAGCAACATGGTGGGGTGGGAGGTACAGGCAGATAGTCTTTTGAAAAATAGTGTTGGGACAATTGAATATCTTCATGTAAAACCAATCAAACAACCCAAAATTACAATGAACATTCTCCAACAGCAGTCACAAAAGATGACAGAACTACCTAGACAATAGAAAACTATTAGACCTAAATAAAATGTGTGAGAGAAAACCTGATGGCATTGAGTTTAGTGATTTCTTTTCTTGCAAAACAAGAGAGAGGGGTATAATCTACCCAAGAAAAGGTTGACCAGCCAGATCTGATTATAATTAGATATTTCTGCTCTGCAGTAGATACTGGCCAAATCCAAAATCTGTTAGCTATGAAGCTGGGTGTCCTCCAAAGGCTCATGTGTTCTTGATCCCTATTACAGCAGTGACCAGAGTCTAGAGGTCACTGGAAGGAGCCCGGATCAGGACCTCTCTCTTCAATGGGTTAATCAAGCATGAAGCTATAGCTTTAAGTGCCACTCAGAAGTGGGGCCTACTTAGAGGAAGTAGCTTTCCAGGAATGTGAGTCTGAAGCATATTCTGCCTCTGATCCCTTTCTCTCTGTCTGTCACTCCCACCAGCCATGCAGGAACAGACTCCTCTACCAGCCCAGCCACCATGATGCTCTGCCTCCAAATATCCCAACATCAATAGGTCCAGTTGTCCATAGACTGAAACCTTGGAAACCAAAAACCCTAATGAACCTTTTCCCCCACTTAAAACACTTCTCCCTGGTATATTGTATCACAGCAATGGAAAGCTGACAAACGTAGAATGCTTAAAATGTACAAACGAAAAGCACTTTGTCAAAGGTCAAGACTTAGACACACAGATGGCAAATGGCCATATGAAAAGACAAGTCACACCATATTATCATTATACATTTGTCCAAACTCAGACTGCACTGAATGTGACCCTGATATAGAGTGGACTGAGGTATAACGTGTGTGTGCCAAGGTTCAGCAGCTGTAGCGAGTGTAGCCCTCACACAGGCTGTGGTAATGGAAGCCACATATGTGGGGGGGTAGGGCAGACAGAATCTATCTATTCTGCTTTTTCTTGCTGTCCCTCTAAACTTGCTCTAAACATGGAAATCTATTCATGAGTGACAAGTAAAAACATACGTTTCTGCAATTTCAAAACACATGAGGTTGAGGCAAGGGCACAGGAACTGGATTCCAGTATGGCTTCCACCACAATGTTCTGTCTCTAAAATACAAAACTAAAATAAGAATAGGCATCAGAAAAGCCTAAGTCTGTTTAGACCTCTTGTTCTCGCATTTGCTGACCTTTATTTCCAGAACGTTTATCAAACGGGTACTGTCGGGTATTTTTGTTTTATCCGTGTGTGATGTATTTGTGTGGTAAGACGGTCTGTGTTTCAAATGTGGAGGCTGGGGGATAGCGTTGTGGAGTCAGTTCTCTCTGCTCCTTTTAAATAGGTTCAGAGATAGACATACGGCTGCCAGCCTTGTAAAACAAGTACCTACCTTCTCCTGCTGATCCATTGGGTAGCATTTTCTCTCTCTCTTTGAATACATGAATGCATTCCTATAAAACATTGAGCATTACAGTTCTAAAGTTTCCAGTTGTGCCCACCACTCCGGGGGTGGGGGAATCAGTGTTATTCACTCTGCATGTGCCTGCTAGAATTTGTTGAGATATTTTTGTACTTGTATGAACATATATAAGTCCACAACAAGGCTTAATGGAGAGAGATGTATTGGGGGGCAGGATTAGGGACTGAACCCAAGGCAAGCATATTACCAACTGTGGTACATTTACAGCCCTCAGACATTTTTTTTTTCATTTTAAATATTTTAAATTATTTTTGGTTTATATGTTTATATGGCTCTTGACTATGAAGTCATTTCTCGAGCCTCATTACTCTCTTTAAATTTTAATTTATTTTTTATTTGGACAGATGGGTGCTTGCTTGTCTGTATGTGAACCAAGTGCATGAAGTATCCATGGCAGCCAGAATAGCAGCTGTGAGGTCTCATATGCAAAGGACAGGAACTGAACCTGGGTCCTCTGCCAGGGCAGTTAAGAGCTCATAACTGCTTAACCACCTCTCTAACCTGAACATGCCATTTTAAAACCTCACAATAGGTTCCAGCTTTTCTTCCAAGTCATCCTTGACTGCCTCTATTTTCTCTAGTTGTCCTGATGTGGATTTATCCTGTGAAGTTGTTCTTCCCGAGGAACTGGTCTTTCAATGTCCCCCTTTCTCTATATTTCTCCCTTTAATGAAAGCTATGCATTGAACACTCTACCATATGTCTCTTTGGTCATATGTATAAGTTTCTTTCTTAAGATAATAATGGAAGTTAATTTTAATATGCTATCAGTTCATTCTCCAAAGTTACTATGCCAAGAGACCCATCTGCAAAGTAAGAAACCTGTACATCCAAACAATGTTTGATTTTTACTTTTAAAAAAGTAAAGCTGAGCGGTGGTGGTGCATATCTTTAATCCCAGCACTTGAGAGGCAGAGGCAGGTGGATTCTTGTAAGTTCGAGTCCAGCCTGGTCTACAGAGTGAAGTCAGTTTCAGGACAGTCAGGACTGTTACACAGAGAAACCCTGTCTCGATAAAACAAAACAAAACAAAAACCCCAACAACAAAAAAGTAAATATTTTAATCTAAGGGGTACAAACATTCGTTCAGGTTTGTGAATTTCGGACAGTTGATATAGTGCTTACTTACCAAGCTTAAAGTTCATTCAGTGCCTAGCAAGGAGCATAACTATGTAACTGGGTGTAATGCTGCATGCCTATAATCTCAGCAATGAGAAGGTAGAGACAGGAAGATCATAAATTCAAGATCATCCTCAGCTGCATAGTGAGTTTGAAGCTAGCCAGGGCTACTTAAGGCTCTCTTTTTAAGAAAATACAAAACAAAACAAACAAACAAAGAAAACACTTGTTTACATTAATTACTGCGTAGAGATTCTCAGAACCAGCAGTGTTCAGGCAGCAAAGCAGTTAAAACCTGCTCCAAAAGGCCCTGTGTCGCAGAAAGAGAGGTGAAAGTTAGAACTCCACCACAGAGTATTCAGATCACCTGGAACACCACTGATGCATAGCTGCATACCGGTAGATCAGCCCTAAACTGACAGAGCACTTCCTGATTTGTTCCTTAGGGAGTCAGTTTTTGAGGATGGTCTTTGAGCCTAAGATTCGGTTTGAAGATGTCTGGTGCAGCCTTTGTCTTCTAAACATCCCTGAGTCTCAATTTTCTTACCTCTTATATGGAGATAAATTACCATTACCAGTTTTACAGGGTAGGGTTGAGAACAAAGTGCAAATCCATATATGAGAATAGTCCTGCCAGCTGGTGGTGTCACATGCCTTTTATTCCAGCACTTGGGAAGCAGAAGCAGGTGGATCTCTGAGTTCGAGGCCAGCCCGGCCTATGTATTGAATTCCAGGACAGCCAGAGCTACACAGAGAAATTCTGTCTTGAAAAAGCAAAAAACAAACAAATGAACAACAAAAACAAACAAATAATAAACAAAAAACTCTTAAATGGAGGTTATAGTTGATACATTGATCTATGAATATAGTATTATTTCAATATAAATCAAATGCAACCCATTACAAAAAACTTGTGAGGTAAGTATTGCTTCTTCCAAAAGGAAGCAGCAACTCAACTGAGTAAACAGAGCTGGAATGTAGTTCAGTAGCTAAAGCCCTAGGTTTGACCTTCAACTGCAGATAAAGCAAAAGTGATGACACAGGCCTGTGGTCTCAGCACACAGGAAGTGAAGACAGCAGGAGTCTTCAAGGTGCTAATAGTGAATTTGAGGCCAGCATGGGTTCTATATAGCTGTGCCAATAATGATAATAATGATGACGATGATAAACAAGGAATTGGGCATCGTACTTAAAGAATTTCCAGCATAATCAAAAAAGGTCAAATAAAATCTCTGTATATTAGGAACCTTATTATATTTCAGCCTATATTTTTCCATTATTTTATAGCATACCAAGAATAGGAAAAGCAAAATAATTGCATTTAAGATTAATATAATTAGGGGCTGGAAAGATGATTCAGCCATTAAGAGTATGTGTTGTTCTTGTAGAGGACCCAAGTTTGGGTCCCAGGACCTAACATGGAAACTCAAAAGTACCCATAACTCAAGCTCCAGGAGATATGATTCCCTCTTCTGGCCTCCAGAGACCTGATGAACACACACACAAACAAACACACACACACACAAGTGTACACATGCATATACGTGTACACACAGAAGTAAAAATAAGCTTTATAAAGCAACTTGAGTTTACATCCTATTTGAATGCAAAGTTTGAATGTCATGAGAGTTTGCCTCACTTAAACATGAAAGCGCCTAGACCATAATAATCAAATTAGTCATAATGAATACTAGTCCAAGGTTCACCCTCACAAGACAGCACGATGGGCTACTGCCTTGGAACTCTGACGTATCACAGGATGACAGCCCAAACTTGCTATTCCATGCCATTTCCGCAGGCTGGTGCCAGGACACATTCTGGGGAAAGCGATAACTGCGCATTTTACATCTTCATGTGTTGCAACCAATAAATTTTAGTCCTTCGAGAAGCACAGCCTTGCTTTGGGGTAAAATTGCAACCAGTGATGTGCAGTTCAGCTTTGACTGAGCTTTGTGCCTTCTTCCTTTTCATATGACTCCCACCTATTCCAGTGTGGGTCAGTGGGTGGCAGGATGCAAAGGAAACCAGATGGGAGGGGTGATTGGAGCCCTTGATAAGCTTGTATTTAGGGATTTCAGCTTTTAAAGACAGCCTAAAACGGAGGGATTTCATAACAAATGCTTGTTATGTCCTAGAGACAGCACTGAGATCAGAACCAAGGAGCTGGGGGCTTCTAAAGGAGCACCGAATTTAGAACCACTTTTACAACAGAGATGAAAAGGTCATGCAGATTTGAAGTGT
Organism: Ellobius talpinus; assembly: GCA_001685095.1. Taxonomy (NCBI): domain Eukaryota; kingdom Metazoa; phylum Chordata; class Mammalia; order Rodentia; family Cricetidae; genus Ellobius; species Ellobius talpinus. The sequence continues at coordinate 36,456 of LOJH01000360.1, read as the reverse complement.
TACAGAAGTATATATCCAAGAAGACAACACCTTTTATAATATAAAGCTGGAGACCACAAAACAGACAGGGGTCACAGATGGAAGTCAAACAGGACTCCAACATTGAAGCCCTCCATTTAGGACATTCGACTTCTGCCACCCCGTTCTTAGCCACAGGTCCTTGCTGCACGTTGGGCTGACATGTCAGACCCTAATGCTGTATAAACCCTGGTTTACTGTAGCAAGACAGAGCCAAGACTCACCGTCTTTCTTCCGGAACACTGCGCTCAAGATCATGTCCAGATGTGCTGGGTAATTAGCTAAAATGTGAATGCACTAGGCAGAGGCAGGGAACTGAAGAGTTAATAATAAGGCCAGAGCCTTATTCATTTTTTTCTGTCTTTGGGAAGAGAGAAATTTCTCATCCTTATTGAAGGGTATGCTGGCCGGAGGCTTTGTGAAGCTCTGAGGACACAGCTCACATAGAGACATTGCTGTAAACCTAAGTTTTCAACCTATCCAACCTGTTTAGTAATGGCAAGAGCAGATATTCTTAGACACTACTGCTCACAAGTATTTGGGGAAATAAAAATAAATCACCTAAGATCTAAAATACTAATTCTGACTGGGAATGTAGCTCAATTGTTAGAGTGCTTGCCTAGGATACGAGAAGTCATGGACTTGCTCCCTAGTACAACATAAGCCAGGTATGGTGGTATGTGCCTGTAGTCACAGCTCAGGCAGGGTAATCAGGAGTACCAGGTTGGCTACATAGGGAGGTACAGGTCAGCCTATGCTACATGAAACGCTGTCTAAAGATAAAACTAAAATAAAGCAGTAATTCTGATGGGAACGTAAGCTGGCTTCACCGAAAGAAACCATCCCTACACTCACTTGGCGATTGACTCTGCCTGCTGAACAGAATAAATGTCTGCCTGCATAGCCCCTTGGACCATGGGGTCTGTGACACATCGCAGGGTTTGCCCAGACCGTACTCCATCTCTGGCATCAGCCCCACACCAGCAGCTTTGAAGACTGACCATTTTTATTGACAATGGAAAGCTAGTGATTCAAACTATGCTGCAGAATTTAGGAAGTTTTTCTTGGAACTGCCTCTTATTTCCCAGACTCCTCCTCCCTCTTCTGGAATGTTCTCTCTTTCTTAGGGCCCCTGGGTCTCTCACAGGCCAATTCAAAGGCTCAGAAGGTACATTCCACCTGCCCAGATCTCTCTTTTAGAAACTATCCTGTCTCAAAGAGAACTAACAAATTCCATTCCAACTCCTTGCTGTGAAGATCTCAGGTTAGATATTTGATGAACAGAATGTGCATCATAGTGACTCACCCAGAAACAGGATCATCTTGCTTCTCCTACCCTCAAGGGTTTACATTTAGAGAGATCTGGTAACTTATCCTACAGGAAATCTGTTAGTGTGTGCAAAGTTATTTTTGGGCTGGAGGCCTTCCTCTTCCCTGGATTTTCCTGACTTCTCACACTAGTCCCAACTAAGTGTTTCATTTCCATTTCTGTCTTCAGACTATCTTATTAATTTGACTTCACTAAACTGGAAGGGATTTTTCTTTGTTTTTCAAGAGTTCTATTTTAAAACCCATTAACCCTTTCTGAGTTTGGACACAGTGCCAGCCGGAATTCTTACGTTTTTACCCCTTGCCACCTTCCCCTGAGGGAGGTTTATCAAGATCTCGGTTTTAGAGAAAACAGACTTAAAAGCATTAAATCAGCTTGCCTGAGGTCACGATAAGGAACTGTGAGTCAAACTGGAGTCAGAGTCCAGATCCTGCATTCATAGCCCCTACACCCAAGTAGAAAAGCACCAGTTCCTGCTCAAAAAGCCAGGTCCTGGTCTTAGAAATGGACAGAACACAGTGTGATTGGAGGCTAAGACAACAGAATGAAACCTTCTGAGGAGATTATCAGTATGTGCCATCACACCCAGTGTTCCAAGGGGCTGCAAACAGAACCCAGGTCGGTCTTCCTGAATGCTGAGCAGCATTCTACTGCCCAGCTCCCACTGAAAAATCATATCACATTTGTGTGGAAGTCCCTGATGATAAGAATATCGTGTGCATTCCTTACAAGAGAACACACTTCTTTCAGCAAACATTTAATTGACATGTACATATGAATTCTCCAAAACAGTAGATTACACCATATTCTCTCTCTCTCTCCTCTCTCTATCTTTCTCTCTCCCCCATCTCTCTGCTCTCTCTTCTGGTTCTTCACTCGAGATCTTAACAAATACTTATTGGTAATAAAGAATTGATCTTTTCTGGGAAAACAAGGGTGGGAGATGAAAGAAAGGCTTTGCTCATTGATAACCTAAAGGAGCCAGGGAGGAATAAGTTGAAGGTGTATAAAATCTTCAACTTTTCAACACTCAACAAGCTCCAAGGTTGTGCTTCTTACCCTGTTCTGAACCATGTTAAGCACCAGTTAGGTTCTAATGCTACCTAATCCTCCTTTAACATCTGGGCCATTTCCCTGGGATTTGTCCAGTCCCCTCCCCCCCCCCGCATGCATTCTATTTTCAGGCTTCCCCTCCCATCTCGTACCTGGCATGTGTCCCAAGAAGTGCTTTGGTTGCAGAGCGGAAATCACTGACGGTGCATGATTTAAATGAGAGGGGTGTGCCCGGCCACATTTTCATTAAAATTACAGAAAAATCCAAGCTGTGTGGTGTTTAAGGGAGATCAGAATAGAGTCCAAAGTGCTACCAGTACATTTTTAGTCTTTTTTTTAGCTCAATAAAGCAGCTGTCTATAGTTGCTAAATAGCTTGGAAATTGTTGATCGTGGAAAAAGATGCGCACTGTGGGTCCCCCCCTCCTCATTTCAGTTTAGAGTTCATTACTACCTACAAGAAAGGGGAAAGAAAATCAGACTGCTACAGTTCCTATCATCTCCATTAGTATCTGCGTATCAAATCAAGAATCTGTTGCAAACAGCTCTGAAGCTGAAGATGCGGTACAGAGCCTTGCAGATTCATACATTTCCACCCACGGACCAAGGATTCCATTGGTTGATAAGCTTAATAAAACCATAACACTTGCATAGAACAGCTATTTCATAAGCAGGATTCACTGCAAATTTACACAAAATAATGCAACAAAGATGTCATTCTGTAGAGAAAAAATATATATAAAAGATCCAAAATAGCATGTAACATTAAGGATGTCAGAACAACCCTGGTTTTCCAAGGGACTGTGGGGTTGCTACTCATCAACCCATTATCCTTTGAAACACTAGATTCTTTATGTTTGAGCATTAGTTCGATGCGTTTTGGCATCCATTCGAAAATCATGGTGTGTTCCTGTCATTAACCAGAGATTCTCATCTTAGTCTTCCCTAAGTTTCCTGAACATGGCAAATCCACATCTTGTCAGGCTGTGAATCAGAGGTAGTATCAAATAATAAAAAGATCTTTGCTACTTTGGGAATCCAACAAGAAACCAGCTAAACAAACTCAGTCCAAAAGCTGACTCATGGTCCAAGTTCTTCTCCAAATGAAGTCTATTTTTATAATTCTGTGTGTCTCAACACAATATCAATGGAAGTCCATTTATTAATTTATGGGGGTCTCTGAGTGTGGTGTATTATGCTTCTGTATGCATTGGTGTATAGGTGCAGGCACAGGCAATGACCCACGTGTGAAATGTCCTCCCTTGCTTTCCCCATCTTTGAGAGAGGGACTCTTGTTATTGCTTCAGTGTACATTAAGCTAGCATGTCTGTGAATTTCCCAGGATTCTCCTGTCTCAACCTCCCACCTCATCAGAGGCTCAGAGATTGCAAGCATCCATCTCTTCATGTAGCTTTTTTGTGGGCCCTGGGAATCCAAACTCTGGTCCTCACATTTACAATCCAAGCACTTTACCCACTGAGCCATCTCCTCAGCCCCAGTAAGCAGAATCTTTATCTCCAGCCTAGACCTGGAACTTCCATTATAGCAAATCTTCCACTGGGTTGCTGTGTTTCCACATTTAGTTACAGAAATAACATATGAACATATTATTGTAAAAGGATAGTCATAGAGAAGAACACGGGATAAAAATAAAAACCTATCCTGATTCTATTTCATATCACGCTGTCAATGAATACCTGTGGGTGTATCCAGACTTATTAGACCACTTAAAAATATATGAACCATATCATTTTAGTATTTTATTTTGTCTCATATGTAGGACTGTACTATTAACAACAAAAAACTTGGTTTTCCTCATGAATTTTCAGCTTTTGAATGTAATGGCGCATGTCTATACAAAACCACGTGCTGTAAGCAAGCAGCCTGATGGTTTGTATGGGGCTGTGCCCAGGGGTCTCCAGACCCTGCTCCCAACACTACCCTCCCCTGTTTTTCTCTGCTGCTCTGTGGACATCCTAAGACAACATAGTTCAGCTTTACGTGTTGTCTTGTCTCTTCAAATCATAGTCTCCTTCTTTCTCTAGTTTTTATCATTACAGTTTGTTAATTAAAATGGATTATTTGTCCTGAGCTGATCCTCTGGTCTGAATTGTATTGACCGCATTCCTTTGGTGTTGTCCAGTGTTTCCCTCTGTTCTCTGTAACTGCTAGAAACTGGTAGTGTGTGGTGACTTCTCCAGATTATTCTGACAGAGGCTTATTCATTCAGATTCAATGTCAAATATTTGAATGTACTATATGCATATATGTATATATATTCAAGATTTTTTTAAAGTGCTTTTGTGTGTACACATAAGTGAGTGTGTGTGCAAAATATGTGTACATACATGTGTGTGTGTGTTCATGTGAGTGTAGATGGTAGCATAGCACATATGTGGTAGTCGAAGGGCAGTCTTGGGAGTAGACCCTTGGCTTCTAACTTGTTTGAACAGGATTCCTTTGTTGTTTTCTGGGGCACATTAACAGGGTAGCCAGCCTTCAAGCTTCTGGGGAGCCTCCTGTCCCTGCCGTATAAAACAGAAACACTGGAATTCTACAAGTGTGCTACTAGGTGAGCTTTATGTTAATTCTGGAGACTCAATCTCAGGTCACACTTAGACAGCATTTAGCCGTTTATCTACTTAGCCGTCGACACAGCCTTTTTCACCAGCACACCTTTCTTATAACTCTCTTTTGACACAGGGTCTCACTGTATAGTACTGGTTGGCCTGGAACTCACTGTGTAGATCAGGCAGATTTAAAACTCACAGGGATCTGCCTGCCTTTGCTGGGATTAAAAGTGTGCACCACCCACCTGATGCCACTTTTTTTTGGGAAAAAAATATCTTGTATATTGGAGATTCCTCCCCCTTATTTGATGCATAGGAGAGATGTACCGTGTCTTTCCACTTGATTAGCTTTTCAGTTATCTTCGTCTTTGCAAACAATGCTGCATCCAAAGCTTACGTGGAGACCTTTGTGCCTAAAGGTGAAAGGCTTTAAATAAGGAGCCTTCCAATCCCTTTTCTTTTATGTACGCTCTCAACAGACCCAGCAAAGGGGTCCATTTCATTTGCAGGTGGAGTCGTAGACAATTATTATTATTTAGAATTCTCAGTCTTCCTTACACAGGAAAGGGGCAGAGGTTGTGGCAGCAGTATCCAAAGTGGAAACGTGACCTACCACAGGAGACCCTGAACACCTCCTGGAACGTTGGGGTGAAAAGGGGGATTACTTTTAATCTATACTTATTGAAGCATGTTGTTTATAACGTAGGGAGGAAAGTGCGTGCAAGCGAATTTGTTAATGTGTCTGGAGACTCAAACTCCTTATTTAGTGACAATGTTCCAAAGGAAAAGTGTTCAGACGCCCGTATATTTACCACACATGGTGTTTACTCTCTGTAAAGCTCACCATCTGCCAAATGTTTCCACCTGAATGACATGTCATCACCTCAAACTCAGTCTGCAAAACCTGCATTCACCCTTTGTCCCACCACGGTGCAGCTTTCCGCTTGGTTTTCGGAGTACCATTAAGGGCATCAGCTTTGTTCCCAGTCGCCCAGCCTCAAAACTTTGACTCTTCCGCTGGCTCCGCTGTCCACAGCAGGTTGGAAGGCCTTTGCGTCTGTTTCCTCCCTTACTCCACTCCCACTTGGCTTTCTGGGGTTCATTTAACGACAGCCGCAATAAAAGTCTAATTGGTCTCCACTCATTGCTGGCCCTTTGAAGCTGGTCCTTGTTAAAAGATGAACCTTTCTAAGTCACAGCTTTGTCAATGACACAGATCTGTTGCAACCTCACGTGCCCTTGTGAACTAAATACAAACATCAGAGCTTCTAAGTGTCCAGAGCTTCCAGGATTTGGCCACCACCTCTTCCTCTTCCCATCGTCTCCTCCTTTTCCGGGCTAACATTAATTCAGCTATGCCCAACCCTGTGCCTGATGCTGGGTGAAGCAAATCAGCTGTTACTTGTTTTTCAACATACTCTGGGGTAGAAAGAGGGACACCATTATAAGGAGGGAGGTTCTGGAACTAGAAAGCCTGGATTCCTTCCAGTCCCTACCTTATTGATGTGTGACAAATGACTCATCAGGTGGGTCTATCTTCCTCTCCGGAATTAGTCTCTTAATATTTGAGGTTGCCCAATGCATGCCATCCTGCCCATTCTCTACTTTTAATATTACCCTTACTATTGCCATCTGCAAGCAGGGACACTGAGGCTCATAGAGGTTACATCAGTTGCCCCTGTTCCCAGACCTGATGAGTGTCCTACCAGGAATTTAACCCACAGGCCTGAGTGCACAGCGCTTGCTTCTTGAAAGAGTCCTTCATTGTATCTGGTTTCCAGGCTCATCTCTCCTACTGCCTGCTCCTTTGTACTCTGAGTTAGAGTCCAGTCTGGTTACTCACGGTTGCCCAAAGTGCTTCTTCCTTTGTCCTTCCCTTTCTTCCTCCTGTCTCACCTCTACTCTTGAAACTTCTCTACGCACATTTCATTCCTCTCCTTCCTCCTCAGCAGTGATCTCAGCTTCCTGAAATTCGGCCCCGTGGAGGTAAAAGGCTGCCTTCTTGTGACCCTAACTCTTGACCTTTTCTTCTCTTCTTCCATGAAAGCACAGCTGTCATTTCCCTCAGCCTGAGTGGGCATGTCCTCGGTGTCTCTTGTCATATGTGGGCATCTTGTGTACACGTCTGTATCTCCTGCAGGAATCGAGATGTCTGTTGTGCTGAAAGCCCCCCACTCCCCCCAGAAATCACCCTGACCGTCTTCAGAGTTCAAAGGAGGTGGCTTTAGGCTGCGGGCCACAGCTGGGAAAATCTGAGTGGGTGGATCGGTGTCTCCTTCACACACACCCACACCCCTTCAAACAGCGTAGCCCCTTTTCATTGCTTTTATATATTGAGAAAGATGTCTACATGCATTCCCATAGCAAGTGACTAATGTCTCTCTTTCACTCGGTCTTTGCACTCGGTCTCCGGTAACTGGTGGGAAAGGAAATCTGTCTGGCCTGCCTAGCTCAGGGCTCAGCACCAAGGCTACGTACCTGAGGCTGGTCTGTGGAGGAAGGATGCAACACTGAGCACGTTCAATCATCCTGTCTCAAACACTTGATCAGGTCCGTCAGTTCCACGAGATAGGCGCTCTCCCCGTCTTAAAGACGTAAACGTAGACGTCTACCCCTCTGAACTCAGGAAGTCCATGGTCAAAACCAGATCATCGAGCTCAGATTTTAAATTTGCATAGGCTGAAGTTCAGATCCCTGTCTGCTTCTCACTAGCTTTCTCTCTGGCAAGTTACTGGGTCTTTCTGACTCCAGTAGTAAGAGGCATGACCGTACCTCTAAGCAGTATGCCTAGCATAATCTGCTGGGTACCAGATAAATGGTTTCAACCATAGTGAGGCAGTGTTTCCACTGTACAGCAGTCCCTACTGCAACATCTTTTTGAAAGATCTTAGGAATTGTAACCCCTGAATCCTCTTCAGTCGCAGGAACTGCAGGGCAGCATGCTGAGAGCTGGCTGGGCCACGCAGCCTGTGTAATTTTAAGCTGTTAAGAGAACGACATGACGTTTATTAGGGAAAGAATATAATTCAAGACTCTAACATAAACTGGTGGCCCAACCTGGTTTTATTGCACAGGGCTGTGGTTTGGGGGTTTGTGGCCCTGCAGAATTTGTAGATCGAAACCTGGTTCCCAGTGTGACCATTACCTTCGAGAAGGCAATTAAGTCAGAGAGTCAGGCCCTCTAGAATGGCATCATTGTCTTGTAAAAGAGCCACAGGTGTTTGTTTGCCTTTTTGCCCCTATGAGGACACACAAACCACACCATTTCTAAAGAGCAGAGTGAGTCTTCATCATACACCAAGCCTGTAGGCCCTTTCGTCTTGGCTTTTCCAGTCTCCACTAACACAAAAAAATAAATGACTGTTTTTTTATAAACAACTCAGTGTAAGGCATTTTGTTACAGCATTTCAAACAGACTAAGACTCGGGGCATAGGATAGTCTACTGGACCTGTCCAGCTAAAATATCATACAAGAAGCTTCACCTCTGCTCCCTGCATTCTGAACACTGATTCTGTCTGACCACAGATAATGCAGTTTATTCTTTTATATTCTTTCATGTTTTATTATGTATCCATAAATATTTAGAATGCCTTTTTAATTTCTCCACTGATATGTACCTTATGGCAACAAATGCATCCTAGCTATATTGTGTGTCCATAAGTATGTAGTATATGTGTTCTGTGTATGTGGGGTATAAGAGTACATAAACATGGAGGCAGAGGCCAGAACTTAAGTTTGACTTTGGGGGTCTTGCTTCATTGCTTTGAACCTTATTTTTTAATTTCAAGAAAACCTCCTCTGAACCTGGAGGTCACTGATTTTGCCAGGCTGGTTGGTCAGTGAGATCCCAGGATCCAACCATCTTGCCCCCAAGCCTGCACAAGGGTCACACGTTTGGGCCAATATGCAACACTTCACTTCACAACAGCACCATCTTCTCGTGTCCCTCTGGCTACATGTTTGAGAAATCAATAATAATCATTTGTTTCATTTTTCCCCCAAATAGTAAAGACAATAGAAATAAAAAACGATCTTAGAAAAGGCTTCTGATTGTGCAGAAATTTGGTAAATGATGTTCTTCCTTTCTGAATTTTTTTTCTTCCAAAAGCTGGATTCTGTTCTCATCTGAGAACCTAGTCAAGATAACTGGCAGTTGTCACAGTCTTCCCAGTGAACACAGGGACTTCAAGCATGGACCACAGGATGTGCAATGGCTATGTGGAACACTCTACCACTGGAGGACACCTCACAAATGTGACTTCAAGAGGAGAGTGTGGCTTGTAGGTGGCATTCACAAGTTAGTTCCTTATCTGTCAGTGCGTCTCATTGGTTCTCCACTTTCAAATTCCAGTCTATGAAAGTGGATTTTGCATATGAGGACCCAGAAAAATATTTCTAAATGGCTCTTTTTGGGCATTAACCGAGCTGTGAATCAGTATTTATCAGAAAAAGCAGAATGTCACAGATAATGAAATGTTACTTGTGTCTAGGAAACCATGTTTTTAAAACAAAAGCCATGTTTTATTTTTTGAGGTTGTAATATAATTACATCATTTTTCTATTCCCGTTTCTCCCTCTGACCTCTCTCCTGCTTCTACCATGTTCTTTTTCAAATGGATGGTCTCTTTATCTTTAATTATGCTTTTTATTGTTGTTGTTGGTAATGGTGGTTGTGTGTATGTGTGTTTGTTTCTAATTACATAGTACAATCTGTATGTTACTTGTATTTTTTTTGGCTGACAATTTAGTGTTGGATAATTACTTAGTGTGCTCTTTCTTGGGGAAAGACTCTTTATTTCACTCTTAGAATTTCTTAGCTACCAATAGTTCTTTGTGTAGGCCTGAGGCTTCTTGAGCTTTCTGCCTTCTATCTTAGCATGTCCATTCATGTTGTCTTTGTTCAGGTCATATTTGGGCAGCCATGTTGGTGAAACATCACAGATGTAGCTTCTGACATGTCTAGGAAACGTGATCTCACAGCAAACTTCCAGCTCCCATGTGACTCCTAATATCTTCCCACCCCCACTTCCACAGTGATTCCCGAGCCATAAGTGTAGGAGTTGTGTTGTAGATATATTAGTTGAAAGTGGGCCCCACAATTCAACATTTTGATCAGTTATGGTTTTCTGCGGTGTTCTCCATCAGTTGCCTAGAAAAGTCTCCTTGATGACAGATGATGACGACAGTTATCTGTGGGTATAAGAACAAATACTTGGTGATTACACTGGTTCAGGAAAGCGGTAGTTATAATTCGTTTTCTAAGGTCCATGACGTCAGTAGCCCTGGGTAGGTGGCTGGATTTTTGGTACCAGGAAGATATTTCCTCTTGTCGAGCAGATCTTTAGTCCAATTAGAGAGCTGTTGGCTACCACCAAGGTACGCATGCCACTACTGCACCCTTAGGGTTATTGTGCCATTGTGCTGTGATGGTCCTTCATGTGGTTCATAGGCGTCGTAGCAGTGTAGGCTGCCTCCATCCTTTGGAAACTTCCATGGCATCTTCTGGTACCATGGAAGCTAAACCTCATGGAGATTGTTTTTAAGTCAGATTTTTGACAGGGGCTTTCTGGGCCCTGTGACAGACATTCACGGTGTCTTCAGAAACAGGGACTTACCTTCAAGTTCTGGGGGCAACCAAGGACAGCAACAATATCTTGTAATGTTTTGAGACTCTCTTGAACCGTCCTGACAAATAACTCAAAACAGGGCTTCTCATGCCTGGTTTTGTGGGGTTTTTTTGTTGTTGTTGTTAGTTGACCTATGGTTTGGGTGGAGCATTGTCACCCCAGATGAGAACATTTCATTTAAACTATGTATGTATCTTTATACACCGATATGTATTATATATCGATTTGCATACATGATTTTTAGGTAAATAGTTAGTAGTATGACTCCTTATGACTTTTTCAGGCATCCTCACTGCTATTTTACCTCCTTCTGAATTTATCTTCCCCCCTCCTTCCCTAATTAAAACTCCCATGCCAATTTTTCTCATTCCACCCTTCAGAGCTCTTACAACTAGCTATTCCTCCTCTCTGTAGCCTCCCTCCCCTGCAATGCCCCTTTCACTTTCCTGAAAAGTATCTACATTATTTCATTATATACCATTCTGTCAATGCACAGATACAGTCTAAGTCACACTCGGATTCTTGCCATAATCATAATTACTAGCAAAGATTTTCTGACTGACTGCTCTCTCTCTCTCTCTCTCTCGTGCAGGGTTGAGATGGGCGTGTGTGAGGGGTTGATGCATGCATGCATACATGTGACTATGAGTACATGTATATGTGCATGTGAGCATACAAGCATGGAGACCAGAGATTGATGTGTCTGCTTAGATCACTCCCGACTTTATTGCTTTGGACTAGATGCTTACCAATTAGCCAGTCTAGCAGGCAAATGAGGTCCGTGGGCTTCTGTTTGCACTGCCCCACACGCAGGGTTAGAGGCAGGCAGCAATGCCCTGTTTTGACATGAAGGTTGTTGATTCAAACCCCAGCCCACATGCTTGCACAGCCAACCCTTTACCCATTAAGCCATCTCTTTAGCTACAAAGTGATCCTTTGAAGAGTTGATTTCCAAGTGGAGGTTCCAGCAATCAGCTAGACATAGTCTCTAACAGCATTGATCTTTCCTTGCTAACTCTGCCCATTTGGGGCTTTAGAAGGAAGACAGGTCTAAAGAGACACGACCGAAATGCAGATTTTAAGTTTATATTCCTTGATTGGTTTGTGTCAGCATTGTAAAAGTTAAAGCTGTCCTGCCTCTTGTATATTAATTACACCCCACACTCGTGTTTGTTTTTCTAACAGTTAATGGTCTGTTCTGAGTAATCCGTACACTTTGTGACCTAGGACAGCTCACTGAGGGTATTAAGACACCGTCTTTGACATTGCAGTAGGTTTTCTCTGTGTCAAGCTAATAAAACCTGTAACCTTACCTTTATTGTGTTGTCCCCTCACTGACAGCAACACCTCTAAAAGGAAGCCTTGCGGAGCCAGATTCACCTTCAGGTTCTGAGCTAGCTTCTCCAGAGTTGCTGAAGAAAGATGCTCTGTGAGGAAAACCCATGGAACGTTCAGGCCGTCCGTCCTATGAACGGGCTGTCTAGATTTTATTGCCACAGGGAGGAAGGGCAGGGTCTTGAAAAATGTCTAACAAAAAATTTAAAAGAAAATAAAACCTGGTAATGATCAAATAAAGAATATTAATGTTCAAACAGAGAGAACTCTCTAAACTTGTAATCAGCATTAATTTGATCAAAGATCATTTTAGAGTCTACCTTGGGTCAAACATTGGATAATTAAAGGTGGGTAAAACATGGTTGAATCTTGGGAAGAATGCAGTTCTAGCATGAAAAGGGGACAGATACGCAGTGGTAGTTTTACTACTGCGGGCAGAGTTCAAGGTGAAGTCTTTTTTGACTTCACCTTTTTGACTTGATTTTTATTTTCAATAAAGTAGAGGAAAAGTTGAATTTTTGTGACTGGAAAGCCTTATTCATGATGTTTTAATAGCGCCAGAAGGCCGCCCTTTATTGAAATGCTTCACATAGCATTATTGTAACGCACACACACACACACACATATAATTATTCTTTCTCCCTCTGTGTGTGTGTGTGTGTGTGCAGGTCTACACAGTCTAGGGCATGCACATGCCATGGTTTACCTGGGAAGGCTGGAGAATAACTGAGTGGTTCTCTCTATCCAGTTAAGGTCCCAGGGACCTAACTCAAGTCGTCAGTGCCTTTACCCACATAGCCATCACACCAAGCCCTAAACCAGTGTGTTTGATTCCACCCCACCTACAAATCTCAAGACCATCTCCTGACTTTCTTTATTGCAATAGATTCAAAAATAAAGCACATTTAAGTATATTAGCTGTGTGCAGCATTTCCAAAACACTCTACTGCTCCTCATCGTGTCCGTAGGAGACTAATATAAAATCAGCATGTGATATGATTGCTTTTGAAGCAATGGGAATAGCAAGGCAGGGTGAAGAAAAGCACAAGGAAGTCAGGTAGTCCTCCAGGCCTTTGGCCCTCACCTTCCACATCGTGATTATTTGTGTTACATGTTTGTCTGCACTAGGGAATTGTACTATAGTAACATTCTCAGATATTAAAAGCTTTAAGGACAATGAAGGGTAAAGAATCCTTAGACCCTTTCCAAGGGAAAGTAAACCATATTTAAATCATTTAAACTACACAGAATATAGCAAGTAGAACCAGGTGTTTTCAGTCAGTGGCACCATTTCCAACATTAGTTAGTAGTCAAGTACTTAGTTAGAATTGTTTAAATATTATCTTAGGACTAGGTAGATGACTCAGACATTAATAGTACATCCCATTCTTTCTGAGGACCCAAGTTCAGTTCCCTATACCCACCTCAGGCAGTGTACAACTGTCTGTAACTCTAAGTCTAGAAAATCAGATGCCTTCTAGTCTCTGTGGGCACCTGTACCCACATGGTGCACATGGATTAGTAAATTAAAAATAAATACTGGGGGCTGGAGAGATGGCTCAGAGGTTAAGAGCACTGACTGCTCTTCC
>LOJH01000360.1:3998-20531 GCA_001685095.1 Ellobius talpinus | reverse complement strand
TATATATATATATATATATATATATATATATATATATATATATATATATGACTGAATCTTCAATCTGAAATGGATTTAATCTGAGTCGAGTTTAGGCCATACTCATTTATTTTATTTGTATTTCAGTTGCTATATTGCATCCATTTCTGAACTCAGTCTACAGATATACGAAATGAACCAGTGTGGACAACAGAGACAGTATTCACATTGAAAGGTACACTCTGTGACTCCCACTGTGTCTCCGTATGAGAACCTCTGTTGTTAGAAACCCCAAATCTCCAATGAGAGGCTACATCCACGAGTCTCTAGCCTTATCAGCAATGAGTTGAGCCTTGGCATAGAGATGGACAAGGCACCTTCCTTTTCTAGCAGGTCATGCCTGTGACTAACTTCTTCAGGCGCCTGCAGAGAACTGAGCTCATGCCAGTAACCATCAGGATACTGTAGGTGGTTCCAGGTAACTGTCCTTCTGCCCCTTAAAAGCTAAGTCAGCAGCACTGAAAGAGACGTTCTCTTATAGATAGCCACACAGGTTTGGTCATGTCTTTCCTTGCTAATGGAAAGTAATGTCTCCTCACTCAAGCTGGATGACTGTACTAAACAAAGCTGATGAAAAGCCTTCCCTGAACAACCACATAAACAAGCACTAGGGCCTAGCGACATGCATGCTCAGCCACAGTGTAATGCATCCTTTTAAATCCATTTTGAAACAGACTCTCCAGGGAAGTTATGACGTCCACAAAAGTGCACTTCACTCCCCAGAAACAATAGGACAGCTCGGTGTGGTATTCAGATGGCAGAAAGAGGCCAGATGCTAAAAGGATGTGACAGCAAAACAGGTGTTTGTAAAGGTCTGTTAGCTCTGAGGCAGTAGTTTCTATGGGCTGTGTGCTAGGCACCCCTCGACAACCCTTCACTCCAAAAAATAAATAAATAAATAAATAACAACTAAAAGGAGGGGGATCGCTAAAACCACAGACCTTCTGACACCGGCTTGAAGTTGACAGCACTCAGCATCAGTTTCCAAGCCGAGCATTTAGAAACCCCTTTCTCCTTGATTCATCCCAGAGGCCTAGAGCCTCCTTCTCAGCTCTGCTAACCCAAGTGAGCTTGAGGGTCAGCTTCCCTAGGATCATCCCACAGGCCTAGAGCATCCTTCTCAACTCAGGTAACCCACATGAGCTTCAGGGCCAACTTCCCTAGGATCATCCCACAGGCCTAGAGCATCCTTCTCAACTCAGGCAACGCACGTGAGCTTGAGGGCCAGCTTCCCTAGGATCATCCCACAGGCCTAGAGCATCCTTCTCAGCTCAGATAATGCACATGAGCTTGAGGGCCAGCTTCCCTAGGATCATCCCCCAGGCCTAGAGCATCCTTCTCAGCTCAGGTAACGCACATGCGCTTGAGGGTCAGCTTCCTGTACTAAGTCCATAAAGAGGAGGAAACAGCTCACCTGCAATCACGACAGAAAGCACATTTGCACGCTTTAGAAGATATGCAGTATCCAGTACCGTGTGGCCTTGGGGACAAAATAAATCCTCAGAAGGGGGGGTCCAAGAAGGACGTGTGGAAGCAGAAATGAAAGAGGAGAAGCAACCACTCCTCCTCAGTGGTACCAAAATGCACAGGATTCCTGTTTGCTTCTTTATGATATGGCCAGGAAGTGATTGGCTGGCTCAGCCCTGGGTGCCCTGATGAGACCAAGAAACATTGTAAGAGTAACAAAGGAGTGTGTTTTGCTGTAATCACCAGACTGGAAATCACAGAGGCAAAACCGGTCCCTGGCTGGGTGGAGGCTGTGAAGTGGATAAAATCAGACAGGAGTTATGTAGTATGACCTCGCTCATACAACAAGAGAACAATTGATGCTATAATTCAGGTTTGTTTTTAAAGTACAATCATAAAAAAAAACCTCTGCTGAACACACTTTTTCTGAAAATCTCTCCCTTTGTGCACAGGCTTTGACCATTAATCCTCTAATTATGTTCCTGTGTGTATTTAATTTTGGTCTCTTATAGAAGGAGCCATAAAAAATATTTCATGTACAGACCGTTTTACACAGCTGCGCCGCAGTGGCTATTGAGTGAACAGCTTCCTTGCAACTGTCTTTTGTCTGTCAACAAGTGCTTGCCACCTCTGACACACTTCACTCTTTTCAATTAGTTGCCAATATTCTTTATTTCAATAAAAAGCAAATGCACTTCTAGATACTAACATATTTGAAAATTTGTTGTAAAATCTGCATTCCTACTATCCTTTAAAATAAGTGTGGGTTTTTGTTGTTGTTGTTGTTTTGGGGGATTTGTGCGTTTGTTTGTTTTTTACTTTTCACAAAGTTCAGCATTAAGGAAAGAACACTATAGAAATACAAAAGAATAAGAAGTGTAAAATTATAAGTTAGTGTCCAGGACATATCTCCTTTTAAAATATGATGAATAATAAAATTTGCATCTACTGCATATTTATAAGGTCTATTATATATTATTTATGAAGCTCTACTGTAGAATTTAATTTTTCTTACATTTGGTCATTTATCGTGCATGTGGAGGTGGCTGTGGCACCCATATGGAGGTCAAAGGACAACTTTCCAGAGTCTGCCTTGCCTTGCCTTTTATCCCATGAGATCTGGGGATTGAACTCAGGCCCTGGCCTCTGGAGCAACTGTCTGGCTCTATTTTTGGACTTTGATGAGCTGATGAAAACACAATGTCCAATTTCCAACAAGTCATTATTTTAAAAAAGATAGGTTAAAAAACTTTTGTGAATTTTAATGAAACGGTTCTCCCTCCAAAAATAATCTTGAAAAATCAAATCTTATGTTTACGATAATATTGGGTGAAAAAGCACTTCAGTAACAATTTGTCAGCTTCACCGTGGAATGAAGTGTTCTTCTTCGGCAAATTTTCCAGGTTTTTAATAGCCTGTCTCCCTCTTGCATATTGCAGAAGAAAAGCCAGGTAAAGTATTAACATGTGCTTCAAGCAAGAACAACAGCAGCAAAATGTTTGGTGGTGGTGGTGCACGCCTTTAATCCCAACACTCGGGAGACAGAGGCAGGTAGATCTGAGTTCGAGGTCAGCCTGGTCTACAAAGCGAATTCCAAGGCAGTCAAGGCTACACAGAGAAACCCTGTCTCAAAAAAACAACAAAATAAAAAGGCATTTCATAATTGATGAGGCACATTAGGGCGGGTAACATTATTGCTACCAGATAGCATTATTGCCACCAGATCACAGGCTGTTTTAGGTAACTTGTTGCTAATGCAAATTCTCCCTAATATTCCTCATAAACAGCTCATACAGATTCATCTTAGTTGGGATTTATAATGATTGTGAGGGTATCAAGTTGCTCTCTACAATGTCTGTTTCTGGCAAGGGCTCCACCTTGCTATGGAATTTTACTCATTTCCTCCCTGTTTTTCTGCCTCCTTGCACCATGGAACTGCCGATCCGAATCACCACAGTTCAACCTTACTTTACTATCTATCCTCCCTACCTTCCCCTCACTACTTACAGGGGTTTTTGTTTTGTTTTGTTTCGGAATTTGGAAAAACAGACAAACATATCCACCTGAACTGTGTCTAGAGAGAAACCGGATCTGCATGAGGAGCTCATTGCAGCTCGTTTGGGTGGATATGCTTTTTATAGACTATGGGGTGTATACTTACGTGGTTAAATACACGCGCCTGGTAAACATTCTTGCTCTATCTGCCTCCTAATGGGATGTGACCCCGTTCTCTTGATGCTTATAGCAGGATAGATAAACACAAAACATGTGATTACCCAAATCTTTAATTAGATTGACTCGGTGCTGTAAAGAAGGCATGCAGGATGCTCGGAATGTTTCCAACAGCCCAGACACCTGTGTTGGGCTGGGAAGCTCTCTGCCTCACTAAAGACAGGAGGAAAGTAGCTGCGGTCTAGCAAACAGCGTGCAAGAAAGTGTGACATTTAGAAACATTTTCTCTATCTCTAGAGTCTTCAGCCTAGGTGAGGTGGATGGTTTAAAGGTCCTTTTAGTAAGTGGACAGATGGCTACCATTGCCTTTAAAGAATTTCCAAATGTTCCTCAGCAACTGAAGTGAACTCAGCTCATTTTCACCTTCCTCTTTTCCAGGGCATAGGGGAACTCTTTTTCTATATTCCCTGTGTGTTTTCTCTTTAATTGGAAGTGTGCTCTTTTGTGCCCAGGGCAGTTGGGGGCTGACTTATCTTGATGAAAAGTTCCAATTCCAGACTGTTCCCTGGTAACAGTCTGATTGGAGAACAGGCACCATGGTGGTGGGGACTCTGCCTGTGTATTTGGAGAAGTGTAGTGTTCTGTGTCACTGTGAGACTCCAGCACAGAACCCCAAAGCATAGGTGGATGCCAGTCTGGAAGGGATAGAACTCTCCCAGTGAAACGGTAGCGGTTGTGTGAATAGGGACAGAGAAGATAGGTGACAAGGAAGGACAGGGCAGCTGGGCCAGCATCTCTATCCTACTAACTAGGGCCAGTAGGAAGAGAGATGGAAGAAATACAAAGAAACAAAATGATTTTATGAAAACATCATCATTATAGCTACAGGTTGGTTTTAATAAAGCCACACTTCCTAGCATTACAAGGTCTGAGCAAGAGTCACAACAGAGGCTTCTACATGAGGGCCAACACCTACCTCCTACAACCCTGGGTTCCCTTCTGTGTGTCATCTTTCTCTTCCAGGCAGCCACACCATCAGCATCAGCCCTGGGAAGGAACCCCAGATAGCCTGGGAAGTGGCCTCCAGGACTTTCAACAGGAACTTTCTGGCAATTCCTACCTTTAAATAGTAAATAGTAATGTCTTATATATGAGGATAATTCAGAATGGCTTTAAACTAAAGATGCATAACTTTTTTGTTGGTTCGTTTTTGTTTTTTCGAGACAGGGTTTCTCTGTAGCTTTTGGAGCTTGTCTTGGAACTAGCTCTTGTAGGAGAGGTTGACCTCAAATTCACAGAGATCTGCCTGCCACTGCCTCCGGAGTGCTGGGATTAAAGGCGTGTGCCACCACCGCCTGGCTCAAGATGCATAACTTTTAAGGAGAGAGCTATGTATCCTTTCAAATCTGTGTGTCTTAAAACTTCTTGGTGTGCCAGTTTCTACATAGATCTGTAGTGCAGATGGTTAAAGCATGAGTTTCTGGTGTTTTTAAAGGTTTTTTCCTTTTTAAAGACAGAGTCTTTCTAAGTAGTTCTGGGTGTCGCAGGACCCATTATGTAGACCAAGTTAGCCTCAAACTCACAGACTTCCCTATGCCTCTGTTGCAGGGGAGACCACTTTTTCGTTCTGGCTGCTTGGCCCCCAAATAATCACAAAGAAACCATATTATTTCCAATTCTGTTTGGCCAATAGCTTAGGCATATTTCTAGCTTGCTCTTATATCCTAAACCAACCCATCTCCATTAATCTAATTAATTAATTAATACATGTATCGCCCACATGGCTGTGGCTTACTGGGTAAAGTTCTATCCCTGCTTCTGTCTCCGCTGGGGCTACATGGCTTCTCCTGACTCTGCCTTCTTTCTCCCAGTATTCAGTTTAGTTTTCTCTGCCTAGCTCTATTCTACCCTATCACAGGCCAAGGCAGTTTCTTTATTCATTAACCCATAAAAGAAACACATACACAGAAGGACCTCCCACACCATGCCTCGGCCTGCCAAGTGCTAGGATTAAAAGTATGCACCCTTACACCCTGTGAGCTGAAGTTTATCTATCTTTTAGGTGATAAGAGACTGTGGACCACACCTTGAGTGGCAAGACCCATAAGTATACTAATAGCTACCATTGTGTTCGTGTGTGGCATATACTTGGGGATTTAAATAATGCATGTTAAAAAAAATCACAAGCCAGGTTTGGTGATATGGCCGCTTTAACCCCCAGCACTTGGGAGGCAGAGGCAAGCAAATCTCAGTGAATTTGATGTCAGCCTAGTACCCATACCCAGTTCTAGGCCAGGTTAGGCTACATCATTAAGACCCTGTCTCAAAAAAAAAAAAAGAAAACAAAACAAAACAATGAAAAAAAATTTCAAGGCAACCTGAGTTAAAAAGATTATGGGTTTGGACATATTATTTAGAATCTTCTGTCAGAATACTCCCCAGTCTTTTATGCCCACTCCGCCTCCATTGTAATCTGCTGGCAGTGGCGGCATCGGGTCTTATCTTTAAACTGGGCTCTCAAGTGTTGCTTTCGAAGCCTCCTGCAGCCTTCTAAAACCTACAGATTCCTAAGATACATATTAAAGCAGATGGAAGACTAACTGTCTCCTGGTGTAGAAAAGGGTTTTTGATTAGATTTAAACAGCTGTCATCTCTGAAATTTCCTTTGCGAAATCACCCTCTGCTTTCAACAAGCTCTCACAGGTTGCTCTCTTGGATGGCTGCTGCAGCCTGTATCCTTCCAACTCAGGCTCACTGTGTCCTCTGATAGGAAACTGATACATATTTAAGGACATCTTTACTAGCTCAAAAACACTTGGCATCGAGAAATTTTACTCAGTATCTAATTTGCCATAACGAGTGTACCCAGCAAAATTCAGTCGCACAAAGGACAGTGATGCCTCGGGCAACACAGCTCAAAGTGGTTTTGAAAACTGCGGGGCAAACATTACCATTTTTCAATGAACCTAGATGAGATGTAATCTAAAATATATGCGTTCTTTAAAAGCAGCTCGGACTTGTGAGAAACAGCAATTAAAAACCAGCGGACATTGAACCAAGATTACATCATGGAAAACTGACTAATGTTTTAAGGATAAATATATTGCCGATAGTATCATTCTATATTTTAAACATAAAATATGAAATGCTGGGCTGAGCCCTGGAAGAAGTTTCCTCTGGAGGATTTACAGACTGTGAGTGAAATGGCCGCTTACTTGTTAGTCGTGATCAAAGTGGATTGGGAATGTCTAGAATCATGTGAGGGCTGATTGCGTGTTTTCTTGTTGGCATCGCACTTCTGGGCCAACCATAGGATGCAGCAGTGGAGACTGAAATGGCTCCGCCCAGCTTCAGGGGGAAAGAGCACGCAGGGCCTAGACCCTTAGAATACATTTATGTGCTTTACCAAATAAAGTGGCTTTTGTAATTTTCCATCTTTCGACCTCATTTATTTCACATAATGAAGAGGAAAATATCTTACTTCTGGCATTGAAACAAAGGAGAATCATCATTTAGAATTTCCTTTTTGGCTGCATATACCTAGTTTTAATGGAATTTGTACATTTCATATGTCGATGAAAGCAAAGACATTTTGTTGTTGCTTGTTGTTTGACAGAGAGGGTTTCACTGTGTAGCCCTGGCTGTCCTGGAATTCTCTCTGTAGACCAGGTTGACCTTGAACTCACAGAGATCCGCCTGCCTCTGTTTCCTGAGTGCTGAGATTAGAGGCTAGAGTGAAGGCATTCTTAACCAGGGGAATTTCGTATTGCTTCGACATGCCTTTCTCTTATTGTGCTATTTTCAGGCAGACTCTCTCTCTGTCATCCAAGCTGGCTCCAACTTGCTATGCAACCCGAGTTGTCCTTGAACGAACAATCCCTGCCACCTCAGCCTCCACAGAGATGTTGGGAGCAGACAGGCACCACGGCCCACAGCTTCCCATGTGATCATACCGTGACTAGTATTTATCTTCAGGTTCATTTACATTTCAAAATCATATTCATATTTCAAGGCCCGGTGAAATTCCTTCTCTTCCAGCACAATTATATTGCTGTCTCACTCTTCTACTCTAGCAGCAGCAGAGTTCACGTGTATGTAATAAAATGTTCAATGTGTGATCTTTGCAAAGGAATCAACAAGGAATAAAAATCACATACTCAGCGAGATGGTTCAACAAGTAAGGGCTGAGCCCTGCAAACCTGCTGACCTGAGTTTGACACGGAACTCACATAGGGATGGAGGGAGGAAACTGATTTGATAAGTATCTGTCCTTTAGCCTAGACACACACGCGCACACAGTGTATTATGTGTGTGTGCGTGTGTGTGTGTGTGTGTGTGTGTATACACAGAGAAAGAGAGCACAGGGAGATACACCTACACACCTCTCAATTAAAAATTAAAGCAGTCTAATCAAGAAATCCTGCCTAATTTATTTCCTCTGAAGAGTCAAGTGTTTCTAACACTGGAGGTGTAGTATACTTAGTGTTTTCATGTAATTGGCTTGTTTTTTTGTTTTCTTTTGTTTCGTCTTGAGACAGGGCTTCACAGTGTAGCTCAGGCTGCTTTTGTAGACCAGACTCACAGAAACCTGACTGCCTCTGCTTCTTGAGTGCTGGTATTAAAGGATTATGATGCCACCATGCTCTGAATGTAATCTTTTTTTGGCATCAAAGACTACAGCAGAATGCCTGTGTGATGGCCCGCTGTATTCCTTTTAGTGAGTTGAGCAGTCTTATAAGTTGTATAGTTGAACAGAGTTAAACTTATAACATATTTCAGATTTTAATGTGCATGCAGAGTAAATTCACCTAATATATTTGCATAAGAATCTCTCTTCCATACAGAATCTTTTTTCATTTTTTGTTTGCAAGATTATATGTATGAGTTAGCTTTCTTATATTGTAAAACAAAATAAAATTGTATATTAAAGTCTAGTCCGTGGGATTCACATGTAAATTCATTTCTGTTCTTATCTAAAGTTATATTCTTATTTCTTTAAATATGATACTACCCAGAGTAATCTATAATTAAAAATACAACTAATGGCCGGTGGAGGGTGGTGCACGCCTTTTATCCCAGCACTGAGGAGACAAAGGCAAGGGTATCTCTATGAGTTTGAGGCCAGCCTGGTCTACAAAGCGAGTTCCGGGACAGCCAGGGCTGTTACACAGAGAAATCCCGTCTCTAAACAAAAAACAAAACAAAAAACCTCAACGAATGATTATTTCAATATCTTTATCTCAATTATGGGAAACTAAGGAAGACCAAGAGATAACGAGAGCCAACATTAAAACAATTTCATTTTGTTTTTCAAGTTTTAACATCTATGATAAAATGGCAATGCTTCTGTGTGTCTATGTTTTCTATTCTGCCTTTCTTTTTCTTTAGTGAGCAATTTT
The DNA here is from genome assembly GCA_001685095.1 of Ellobius talpinus. Taxonomy (NCBI): domain Eukaryota; kingdom Metazoa; phylum Chordata; class Mammalia; order Rodentia; family Cricetidae; genus Ellobius; species Ellobius talpinus. The sequence goes on along the minus strand of LOJH01000360.1, from coordinate 11,454 downwards.
GAAAATTTTTCCCTATTCTCTATTTTTAGAATATCATTAACAAGCCCAAAAGCACCAGAGGAAACAGACTCCTTGAAGTATTAAAACAAGAAAAATGAATGATACGATGATCATCCAAAACTGCTCTATCCGGTCCTAACTAGGTTGCACACAGGTACACAACCATTGCTCACTTAAATCTCGGCACTGAAAAATGTAGATCCCGAAAGCAGTACTAAAACTCAGAGGTCAAATGACCTTGAGAATGACCGAGAGACCCTGCTCTCTAATCTAGAGCCATGGAAGTCGTGGTGAAACCTGCAGACTCTGAGGGCTTGCACACTCACAATAAAGCCCACCTTGAAACTGAGGTCACATGGGGAAAGACCACGATCCAGAGGGCCAGACTTAAAATGCACCAGCTACACCAGAGTGAGAAAGTCCTGTGCGTCTTCAGTTGTTTCTGTTTTTATTTATTCTTAGGGAGAGAGAGAGAGAGAGAGAGAGAGAGCAGGTTGTAGCAATTAGGAAAGTGAGACCCCTCAAAGCCAGGAAGAAAATCAAAGCAAAGACGTAGTCACTCAGTCGTCCAGAAGGAAGGAGGAGAAAAATGAGCTGCAGCTTGATGGATTAAATGCTGACTGAACCTAGGTTTTGGGAAGGAATTTTTGTGGTGAGGGGCAATGGAAGATACTAAGTTAACAGTGCAAACCCTCGTGAAAAATCAAAGACACTACAACCACAGGCACATTGCAGAATAAGGAGTCCTTGAAAGACAGGGCCATGTATTTACCATTTTGCTTGATCTACATATCAAAAGCATCCTCCACCATCTAGAGAAGATCCTAGCAGGAAGATGTTTCATAGGGAAAAGTAAAATGAAAAGGGAAGAAAGGGAATGTGCTTGAGGCTATGTCCTTTCTTTTCTTCTTCCTCTTCTTGTTCTCATCCTATATTCTGTCGTGAATCTCCGGCCGGTGCCATAAGCTCATGCAAACCAATACCTTCCCAGAGCTCCACAAAGGCAAGGGGCACTGAAGCTGATGAACAGAAAGAAGAGGAGAACTCAACTGGCCTATGACACACAAATAAAACACCCACCCACCCCCGTCTAATGGCCGCTCGTGTAATAAGAGCCTTCTGCACCAGTCAAGGGAAAACTTTTGCTCGGCTAGTCTTAGAACTATTTCTATTTGATAATAAGGCTTCCTAAGTATTATCAATCAGTCATATCAAAAAACTGAAAGTCAAATTGCCAATGAGCTGAAACAAAGATGATTAGCTATTTGAAAACTCACGTTATTCTGCACACATATTACGCTCATCTCCAGCACTCTGTCACACTCTTAACAAAGATTTTACTCCTTGAAAAAGAAACAGAAGTTTCTGCTTTCTGTGGTTTTTGTTTTTTCGCTTTGTTCTTGATTTTTTTTGTTCAGTAATTTCACAAGCACTAATAGAGTTCAGACAGAGAAGTGATTTCATACAGAAGGAAGGTATTTAGTTATAGCAATCATATTTAGGATTTACTTTGATCTTAAGCCATCAACAGGAGTTTAAGTGTGAGACTTCTTGACTCCCACCTTGAGACTCTGAGAATGTGTATTGACCACAACTCCCCCCAGCAGAACACCCGTGTTCAAACACACTCCATGTTCTTGTAACACGGTTTTCTGAACCTCACAATACAATACCAATGAAACTTACTCATGGCTTGTGTCCCAACATTATAGTGAGATCTGAACAAATTAATGTGAAGAATTTTCCCAATACCAAGCCTGAGATATTTGGGGTGAAACAGCAGTGTGGGTCTGTCTCCCTCCCAAGAGCCCAGCCATCACATCTTCTCAGTCCTCCGCATTTCTCAGTCTACCCTCTTCTGTCCGTCTTTCTCTGTGTCACCTAAATCAAGCCTCGCACTACCTCGGTCCTTGACTAGAACAATGGTCACTTAATTTTCTCTTAGCCACAGATTAAAACATTCCTATGCTGTCCTTTATGCTGAACTCTTTCTTGGGAATAAAAATAGTCATATTGCTCTGCTGCTTAAAATTTTCCCTGATGTCCACAAAACATAATTTAACCTCCCTAAAGGAATATACAAGGGATTTGCTCATCAGAGTATGCAAAGTTAACTTCTTCCACTCCTTCTCATGCCTTCCGTGTGACTAACTCTATCCCCCACCTTTTAACTGAAGCTCTGTCTTGGGGCTTGCTTTCCTCATCCCTCGATGATGTATTTCCCACCTTCTGACAAAGAACAACCATTTATCTTCAAGACACAGCTGAAATGTCACCTCCCATACGTACTCCTCTCAGGCACGTAGAGGAATTTGTCTTCCTGTAGGATTTGCAATTATATCCATTATGTTATACCATTTTTCTTCAATAAGTTGTTTATATCTCTGCCTCCACACTGAACAGCACCCACCAATGTTTAGCATAAGGCCAAGAATGTAATAACATTTAAAAAGTACTTACTGAATTAACAGTTACAAACAACAGCCAAAAAAAAAAATCTATAAATGCTGCAATGGGTCAGTTCCTGAATTAATATGTCCCAATTTGCAAGCAGAATTTTACTTTCAATATATATTAATATGCATCATACACAATATGCATGTATACAGGCATACATATATGTTTGTATGTACATTCTCCCTACACAGGTGGATGAAAGAAACAGACTGAAACACCTATTGAGGGAAGTCTGAAAAACAGGAGCAACCAGTGCTAGTCTACATCAATTCACTGAAGGTTGATTTTTATTTTTAATTATGTGTCCGTGGAGGAAGGAGCACTCAGACGTGAGCGCAGGTGTCTGCAGAGGCTAGAGGCATCTAGGCTGGGTGCTTCTGGAGCTGAAGTTACTGGATGTTGCTTTGTGGGAATCAAAGTCAGGTTGTCCACAAGAACAGTACCCACTGAGCCATCTCTTGGATCAATTATATCGATTTTACAAGCAAGTTCATTTATATTTTTACTTAAAATTTTCAGGCTTGACAATACATTTCCTCTGCTAGTCGAGACACAGCATAAACACAGAGGTATTTTGTTATTTATAGAAAATAAAAATTTTAGGTAGCCCGATTCTCTCTTCGCAGGCTATCAAGAAGGAAAGCTGGGGACATGAGCGCACAGGAGCAAAGAGATTCTTTCTGTATACCTTTGTCACCAACTCTGACTTCTCATTCAGAGACTCTGTATCTTAGTTTTCCTCTATCTCTAGGATACTGGGAATTTAATAAGAAGGTCAGTGGTAGACTCGTCTTTTTGCTTTTGTCAAGAAAATAAGAGAGAAAAGCTGATATGCAAAGATAGGTTCGGGGCTGTAGTAAGGAACTCCAGTGAGTGCCTAGCCTCGGGCTGACAGTGATCGCTGGTGATGAAATACTAAATATGAGAACCTGTGTTTCTGGTTCTGTGCTGTCATAAAGCTGCTATTATTCAGCGTTTATTAGGTACCCACAGAGTGTGAGGCATAAACATGACAAGTAGAAAACACACAGTCCCTAACCTCTAAATTACCAAAGACAGATGCACAAGGAAGGAGGTAGTCCTGGAAATTGCTTCCAAATGGCTGTTTGTAGGAGGAATTAGAAAGGAGGCAAATTCAAGGAGGGGCCAGTGGGTGGACAGGATGGCATGTAAGGCAGATGGAGGCGTGAGAAGAGTTAGTGTTTTCATAAAAGGGAGAGGGTAAGAGGTCAGGCCAATTTCCAGAGTCGTAAGGATTGAGATGAAAGATGGACTGGCCATAATGAAGAACCAAAGGGATGAGGAGGGTGGGGTGGCTGTCGTGTGTCTGTGTTGTCCTTGCTGATGAGAATGCCTAACTCCTCCACCTCTCCAGGCCGGGAGGAAGATAAAAATTATCATGGACCTTTGAAAATGAAAACCCAAAATCTTTTAAAATGGAAGCTCCATGAAGAGCTTGGCCATTCCCTAGCCCTAGCTTCCTCATTTTTGATAGCAAGCAACAGAGCCAGCTATGGTGGTAGCATATTCTAGTTATTTGGAAACCTGGATTCTGAGGATCCCAAGCTCAAAACCTGCCTAGGGTACAGACCCAAGTTCAGCCTAGATGCTTAGGGTAGCCATGTCTCAAAACTATAACAAAGACTGGCAGCCCTCTGTTGCTGCAGTACCAGCTACTCTCTTTGTAGTGTACTAAATAAGCCCATTTTTCTTCCTTTTCTTTTTAAATAAGTATTAAAAGGGGGTGAGAATGTAACTCAATGGTAGAGCATTTTTGTAGAATGTTCATGACCCTCATTTCTGGCCCCCAGGATCTGAACCAAAACAACAAACAACAAAAAAGCTAAAACAACAACAAAAATAAGATTTCAAAGAATTGCCCTGAAGAATTAAAAGGTAGAAAGCCACATCAGTGGCTGGCACATTGTTTGAGAGGCTCACTTAAGATGTGCTACAATTTTAGACGAGGTCTGATACCCAAGGTTTCTTGCTTTTCCTGGTTATTCTTAGTACTCTTGAAGGGTAAGACTTTGTTTCAGAAAGACAAGACCAAGTCTAAACAACCATTCCCTAGCAAGTAAGCAGACAAGAAGAAACACCATGATAACAACTGAATTTTAACCTAGATGGTAATTTGTTTGCTGCCATTAGACACGGACCAAACAATAACATTAAAAATGAACATCGCAGTGGGAGCCTGTTCTATGATTCCTGGGAACCATCGAGGGCATAACTGTCTTTTCATCCTCGGAGGTCGTCTATACGATCTTATTTATAAGGAGGCTGTCAGTCAATTGCACACGGCCTTTCTCTAATGGTTTCCCTCCCCCAAACATGTAAACCCAAGGGATCAGTAACAACTTTAACGAAAAAAAAAATAGTGTAAAGTTACACCAGGAGCTGCCACAGCGCTGCCTCCATGTGCTGTTCCCTTGGGCTCCGACAGTGAATGAAACTTATCTGAGTGGCCCAGTTCACTCCCACCCCTGCGAGATCCGCAGCCCTTTGTTAGAACAGGAGCAAGAACTGCCCAATCTCAGGAGGCAGCCAGTCTGTAATGACCCGCATTGTCCAAATACGCAGGAGTTCACTCTCTAGGAATGAAAACTCACGGCTCTTTTTCCATTTCTCTGTTGACAATGCAAAGCAGAGCTGTGGGTAAACCCCGTGTTTATTCCTGGGACGCCGGCTTCATATGGAGTTATGGAGTTAGACAGCTTACTGAAAGGGAGTAAAATGGGATATTATCTCAGCACTATAGCAAGGGCCTGAGAAAGACAGAATATTCCCCATACGTAGCCATCACGTGCCTGGCATACCCGCATTGATGATTTCATCAAACCAATAATTAATAAGCGTGAATTAGGCTAATGAAATCAGATAGGGTAATGAAAAGCAGCCTTCTCGTTAGCCTTGCTATTTTCTCCATTGTTTAATCTCTAACAGAGACTGAATTTGCCGCTCGGGACCTAATTGAGCCTATTTGACTTCTAGTTGATTTTTAAGAAGAGTCTCAGAGAGCTTTTAGAAAATGGTATAAAAACGACTAAGAATCTTTATGGTGACACCTGTGACATTGGGAACAGATCAAATCGGAAGCACCACCAACTTGTCCTGCTCCCTTCAAGACTAAAGACAGTGCAATAAAAGAAATGGTATAGACAGTTTTGCAGATGGTTTTCCGAGGCTGAATTTATATGAAGTGGAGGTTACCCTTCCCCCAATTACAGCGTCTTTGAAATTTAAAGTGTTTTGTGTGTGTGCGCTTGTGTGTATGTGTGTGGTCCTGGTGGTGGCGGTGATGGGGTTAAATGCATGTAGAAGCCAGAGGATGACTTGCATACCCTTCCTCTTCTACTTAGATTATCCATGCATAGTCTAGCCTGAAACTTGCCAAGTAAGTCAGGCTAGCTGGCCAGGGATCCGCTTGTCTCCACCTCCCTCAACCTGGGATCATGCACCCCCAATCCCACTCCCGGCAGCGTTCTTACGTGGGTTTATTGTGCTGGGCCCCATCTTAACTGTTTGTCTCCACAGGCTCAACAGCTGGAGATTTTTGACACATATATTTTAGTAAATAATGAAACTCTAATAACCCATCCCCTCTGAGGGCAAGTGCTGAAGTGTAATCTAGAAGAGTGACGGGGTCAAGAATGGACACTTTGGCCTACAGAGTAGAGCTGTGAAGGCTTGTCCGCCTTAGGAGCAGTGACTTGCCTTCTCTAGCAAGAACTCACAGGCTGCGTCCCTATCTTAAATCTGGAGAAGAAGATGGACCCAAGCCTGACGGGATTTGGTTTTTATTTGAATCTTCTGTTCTGAAGAAAGCTCCAGAATCCACAGAAAGGATCAAGGGAAGGAAAGTGTACGATTCCCATTCCTCTCCTGCAAGGAGCCCCGTGGAAGGCAGAACTGTCTGGGCCCGTTTCCAGTGGATCCCCCCAGTCCCCTGTCCCTGAATCAAAGTGAATGCAGAGAGGGAGGAAAGCATCAGTGAGTAAGGGGTTAACCTAGCTAGGCAGGATGTGTGGCTTTAGAAAAAAAATCAGAATATATTTCAAATCTGATAATATTGGATCTATTTTGAGATTACTTATCAGTTGGTTATTGTGCTAATAATTACCATTACCATTAATACTACATTTTGGGAATTAGGCAAAGAGCTAACAAGTTTGCACTGACACAGAGCGTTCCAAAAGCAATCTGAGTAACTTGTTTCCAGAATGCAGCTGTGCACGTTTCATTAACATCTTGCAGGTGGGGCCTAATTTTAGTTCAGCCTTGAGAAGGAGGAATTGTTTCCCTCCAGATACACACAGACCCACAACAGCAGTCAGGCAGGTGGGGCTCCAAGGAACACTTGTTTACATTCCTGTTTTTTAAAAAGCAGATGATTCTTGCTGTTAGCTGTACAGTTTCTCTCTGGTTGTCACGTGTCTTTAACAGAACAGTCGACATCTGACCTCCAGTTCCTCCCCTGTAAAACAAAAGCAATGAAATCGAAAACGATAAGAAAATGAGCAATGGATCCTAAATATAGTGTAGAAGCCAGTGAATGAACACAAGTAAAATTTAGAAATACATCTGTTTGCCTACAAAGGCATTTTAAAAAACAACAGTCCAGATCCTAGTTGGCTCATATACACATTTCTTTCTGCCATTGCAATAAGGAAACTATTAGAGAAAGAAAGCTGTTGCCAGGGGAAGAGAGATCAAGGAGCAGGAAGGAGATGGGCTTGTGAGAAAGACGTCTTACTGGACTAGTTTAAACAGCCAAGTTGGGGACTCCAGCACCCACATAAAAAGCCAAGCATGAACCAAGGGTGGTGGTGCACATCTTGAATCCAGCACTTGGGAAGCACAGACAGGTGAATCTCGGAGTTCAAGGCCAGCCAGATCTACAAAGTGAGTTCCAGGTCAGCCAGGGCTACACAGAGAGACCACCTCTCAAATAAATAAATAGATAGATAGATAGATAGATAGATAGATAGATAGATAG
>LOJH01000359.1:48598-64462 GCA_001685095.1 Ellobius talpinus | reverse complement strand
AATACCCCTTTGAATCCCAACTGATGTGGGATTGTTTATGACTTACGCCTTCATAGCCCTTTTGGCTAGATAGTAGGTTCCTCAGTCTACCTGTCTCTGCCTCTCAGGGCTGGGGTTACAGATGCACATCTGGTTTTAACAAGGATGCTGAGAGTCTGATCTGAGGTCCTTACACTTGGACGGCAAGTGCTTTCCCCGCTGAAGCGTCTCCCCAGCCCCTGCCCAGGAGATTTTGCATGAGAATGACTTGAACACCGGTAAGAACTGGGCGAGCACAAAGCAGCTCTTTTGCATCCATCGTGGTTAAGCACTGTGGAGTCTTGTAGAAAACCTCTTCCCTCACTTTGCTATCTCCTCCTTCTCTTTCCTGGGTTGCCACAGTCCCTGAAAGTAAGAAGCTACTTGGAGTGTTGGAGGTTGGGCTTAGTCACATTCCCTGAGGAGTGGCTCCAATTGCTCACCAGCTGTGTGATCTTTCTTGGCAAATTACTAAACCTCTCTGTTTTATGTCTATAGTGCTGCAGGTGGGGGAGTCACACTTAGGGACACATTCCCATTTCAACTCAGACAGGACGAGGGCACTACGGGCTTTTATCAGGCAAGGGCTCCAGGAAGGACAAGAAGGAAGAACATGGCGAACTGGAACAGCTGAAGATTGTTTAGTGAATCCAGTTTCAGGCTCCTGTTCAACGGCAGCCTTAAAAGTTTTATCCCAGATGCTAAAAAAACTGCCCATCTTTTGTCTCATTTTGGATTTTATTTTGAGACAGGATTTGACTCTGTAGCCAAGGATGACCACGAACTGGAGGCAATTCTCCTGCCTAAACATTCCAAGCGCTGGTATCACAGGTGTGAGCAACTATACCCTTGGGTGGAACCTGATTGCTGGTGAGGGGAGTTTCTTAGCTTCCTATCACTGACGTAACAAATGAGCCCCACTCAGTGGCGTGGCAGAGTAAAGAGCAGTTTTCATACCCACTACTACCAGGAGACAGATAGCAGTCTAAGAAAAGTTAGGGCTTGGGTTTTCCTCAGGGCAGAGCCTGTTTCCTTGCCTCTTCTAGCTCCGGGAGGCCTTCTGAGTCCCTCAGCTCCTAGTTCCTGCCACCATTTTCAGAATGTATTGTTTCTGACTCTTGGTCTGTTGCCTCCTCATTCCCACCCCTCAACTGTACTCTACCCATCCCAAACCCTTGTATTGACTCAAGGTCCAAATAGATGAGGATAAACTGTACTGCCGGATCCTTAACTTAGTTACTGTCACCAATTCCCTTTGGATGCGAAGCGTGGTGGGTTCATCATCATGTTCAATGCGACTGGATTTAGGATCACCTAGGAGACACACCTCTGGGCACATCTGTGAGGGTGTTTCCAAAGAGATTTAACTGAGGAGAGTCATCCGATAGGGCTGGAGTCTCTAATGTAGTAGAAAGGAGAAAGTGAGCTGAGCACCAGCCCCGTCTCTCTCTACTTCCTGTGTATATGATATGACCAGCTTCCTCATGCTCCATCCCCATGATAGACTATACCTTCAAACTTCAAGTCGGTCTCTTTATTTTAAGTTGATTTTGTCACAACCACAGAAAAAGTAATATAGGGAGGGATGCACACACAGATGCTAAGGGTTAGGATGTGAAAAGTGGCTCTCTGGACCTCAGGGACAGAGGATGATGTCCAGATGCAAGAGAGTGCTGTCAGGGTCCTGCGCCATAGTGGAGAGCGTGGACTGGCCTGGAGGTAGGGTCTGGTCCACATCTACTGGCCGCTGAGGAACAAGGAGGGGATTCTAGGTTGCTTGCTTGGATGTAATCAATAAAACAGTGACTGAAACATCAAAAGCGTCTCCTTCTTAACAAATAATGAGTAAAAATTCCAGAACTGTCTATAATTTATAAGGTCTGTGACAAAGAAAGAACTGATAGTTGTAAACTGATTGTTGCTGGATCGTCTACACTGGTTTTGCCCAAATCATTAATTAGCAAGCAGACCAACAGCTGTTGCAGCCTCGTCAACAAGCTGTTCCGAACTGCTTTTGAGGAAGTATCGCACCGTAGAAGGACGATTCGTGCAAGAGAAGACCGAGGATGTTCCTTGGAATTATTTTATGTTTCAGGGTGTTTTCTTGAGACTGTATCCAATGATCAACTTTCCCTCAAAATGCTAACGCAGGAGCTGAGCTCCCATCAATTAAACCCTTTCATTTACAAATCAAGGCGGCATAATGCTTGTGTGCACGCCTGAAGACAGCTGAGGTTTTCATTACCTTGGTGTCTGTGGGCCTCAGCGTTGACTTCTCTTCCTTACTTCTGCTCGGTTCCATAGTGGCATTGTGACCCCTCCCTCACCAGAGAATGGCAATGCCTGGTAAGCATTGGCTGGTAAATAGGGTTTGGTGATCAGGAATCCAGGCAGGACTTCACCGACGTCTTCTGATGCGCATGAATGGCTTGAGAGATCTCTGCAGCAATCCTCCTGTGGTCAGCCTACTTGGACCATCCCAGGTGATTTAACTCAAACTGAAAGCCCCAACAGGGGTGCCTGAGTAGGTTAAGCCCAGCAAACCAGCCCCCACCTCCAGTTCCTCTTGGGGCTTCTCAAAGGGAACCCTCCAGCAAGGCAGCTGAGACACCTCACAAGTCAACTGGGAATGCCAACCATGGCTGACAAAAGCTGGCTTGGGAGTTGACCTACCTCTGGGGCATCAGATGAATTTGAATGGCACCGAGTTCCCTTTGAACTTCGTATAAGCAATCATTGTGTAGGACATACACTCACAGAAGTGACTTGAATCTACATTGAGTAGAGAGGTGAGTTTTTTTCCCTGCCAAGCATTTTCTGGAATAACTTTCCTATTTCTTTGGTTTTTCAAAACAGCTGTAGATCAGTTGTATGTAATGGGAGGACAATAGAACCCAGCTGTACATGGGAGAAGGGCTGAAAGCTATGTGGTCCCTTTAATTCCCCACCAACAGTGCCCTCTCTCTGTGTGTTGTCATCCTTTGGAGTCAGAATCTTACCCTGCTGAAGCTCTCTGTGTCCTTCCTTAGTGGCCTAAAACTCTTAATGACTTGAAGGCACCCTTTGTCCCAAGTGATGGACAGAAATCTGAACCCATCAGGTAGTGTGGTGCATGGTGTGCTCCATCAGTGGGAGCTACTGTGTCTACTGCCATTTGACCAAGAGACGGGGAGTGGAGCCACTGGTGAGTGATGGTAGCGTCTAGTCTTGTGAGTTCATCCATCGGCTCACACTGGGTAATTCTAGTCGGTTGCACTGCCCGTGCCTTGAAGTTAAGTGACTTCAACCACTCTTATAGTCTTTTTCCAAGGGATTTCTGCAGGAACAGGACTTTAAACATTATTTTAGGATTTTTTTGTTATATTTGTGTAGGCATGAGTGCTTGCACACACACATACACACACACACATGCATGTCACAACGTGCATGTGGAGGTCAGAGGGCAACTTGAAGGAGCTGGTTTTCTCCTACCACATGGAGCTTCAGGGTTTAACTCAGGTCCACCAGGCTCAGAAGTGAGTGCCTTTACCACTGAGGCATCTTGCCAGCCTGTCTGTTAAGTTAATACGAATCAATGATGGTAGAGGCAAAAGACTAGTTGGAGCCATGACCTCTTAGAGTACATAGATTTTCTTTAACCATTATTATAACTTCCAAGATTCCAGAGACTGTCGTGAATGTGGACTGCTTATTAGCATTTCAGATGGTGCCGTTTTGTTTATTACACCAACATCACCTGTGTGCCCCAATGTACGAGTAGTTATAGTTAATACTGGTAATCAGCTTGATAGGTTTAGGGCAGTGGTTCTCACCCTTCCTAATGCTGCGACCCTTTAATACAGTTCCTCGTGTTGTGGTAACCACCCCCCAACAATAGAATTGCTTTTGTTGCTACTTCATGACTGTAAATCTGCTACTGTTATGAATTGTAAGTATCTATGTTTTCTGATGGTCTTAGGTGATACCCGTGAAAGGGTCTTTTGACTCTCAAAGGGGCCATAGTTCATAGGTTGGGAACCACTGGTTTGGTGTGGGAGGTCCTTCTGTCTATGTGTTGCTTTCATTGGTTAATGAATAAAGAAACAGCCTTGGCCTGTTGATAGGGCAGAACTTAGGTAGGTGGGAAGATAGAACTGAATTCTGGGAGGAAGAAGGCAGAGTCAGGGAGATGCCATGGGTCTGCTGCCAGAGTAGGACATGCTGCCAAAATTGAGCCGGTAAGCCACTGCAATATGGCGATACACAGATTAATAGAAATGGGTTAAACTAAGATGTAAGAGTTAGCCNGTTAATGAATAAAGAAACAGCCTTGGCCTGTTGATAGGGCAGAACTTAGGTAGGTGGGAAGATAGAACTGAATTCTGGGAGGAAGAAGGCAGAGTCAGGGAGATGCCATGGGTCTGCTGCCAGAGTAGGACATGCTGCCAAAATTGAGCCGGTAAGCCACTGCAATATGGCGATACACAGATTAATAGAAATGGGTTAAACTAAGATGTAAGAGTTAGCCAATAAAAAGTTAGAGCTAATGGACCAAGCAGTGATTTAATTGATACAGTTTCTGTGTGGTTATTTCAGGGCTAAGTTAGCCGGGTGGCCAGGACAAACAAGTGGGCCCTCTCCTTGAAACACTGGTTTAGAGTTGACCAGGAGACAGACTTTTGGACATGTTTGTGAGGGACTTTCTAGGCAGGATACACTGAAGTATGAAGACCCTCCAGGAACAAAGGCAGTGTTGTTTCCAAGCTGAGTCAAACAGAGGAAGTGGGCTGAGCCCCAACATTCATCTCTCCGCTTCCTGACTGTGGATGCAGTGTGACCAGTGACTAGCTGCCTCCCGCTACCATGCCTTCCCCATGCCGTGATGGACTGCATTTCCAAACTGCAAGCCAAAACAAAACCCTTTCCTCCTTGTTTCCCTAGGAAAGTTTGTTGTACCATGAAAAAAGTAAAAAGAAAAGAAAAAGGTAAGACAAGTAATTTCTGCACACAAAGTACATTTCCGGAAAATTGCATTGGCTGTAATTTTGGAGTCTGCATTTATACCTTGCACTTGACACCTGCTTGCTCCTGTTCCCATCCACCTTGAGCTCCATGGAAAGCTGTTTAGAACCCTGGGAGATCTGGAGCAGGTCAGTTAGATTCATATGGAGCCTAAACATGGGTCAAATTAGACATAGGTAAAACATGGAACAAAATGTGTTTTGAAAAATATATGGGCCCTAATAGGGCCCGTCAAAACCCATGAAGTCACAGAGATAAAAGGTCCTATGGGTAATAAAAAATGTCGCATTTAAGAATTTAAATGATCCTGTCATTTGTAAAGGATTAGTAGGACTTCCAGGCTGACTGAGCACAAGGCGAGCTGGGTGAGTCCCAGCAGCATTCCATGTTTGCAGCATTCTCAGATAATTATTAATTAATGCAACAGTGATTGTCTCAATGCAGCATCATGCTGCAGACTCAGACACACGAGTGGAAGATGCTTCTTATTGAGGCTTCTTGTCCTTTCTTAAAATTAAAATGCTAAACTAATTAAAACCAAAGGTACTTTAAAAAACAGTTTGCTTCCAAACAGATTTTTAATATATGCCAAAACTGAGTGGGAGCCTAAAGCTATTTTTTTGTATATGTGTGTGTGGAGGATCAGAAATATATTAAAACTGGAAGTTTGAATATTATGTCCCAATGACTCCCTCTAACTTCCCATAACCAATAGGGCATTGGTGTTTTTATTCCTTAATGGCAGAAGTTGGACCCAGGACCATTTTTTCTCAGGAGCATTGGCCAAACAATCAAGGTAAGTCGTTATTCATTCCTACATGGCTTAAGGTAGCTACTGCCTCCATGGCTCTGCTGTGAACTCCACACTCGTGAGCCCCTGAAAGACCTGCCCACAGCCTGTTTCCCTGCTCCATCCTGTTCTGGAGGTTTTTGTTATGTACTTCATCCACATTTGAATCTCAGATGTTTTGAATATGCCAAACTTGGTCCCTTGCTCAGAGTGTTTCTGTAGTTTCCATCTCTTCTGGCATACTCTTGCTACAGTCTGTCACGTGGTTTGTTCTTTCTCCCTATTCTGGATCTAGACTGCCCTGTGAAACTGAATTCTGGGCTAAACTGTTGTGCTTGGTGAGTTCTTTAGGGCATGCGTTGCTTCCCAACCCCAGCTTTAGTTTTTCTATTAGCTGATCCCCCTACGAGAACACAAGCATCCTGGGGGCAAGGGTTGCTGCTCTGAGCCCTCCTGTCACCCTGTCCAACATTTGCCGAGCGGAAGAAAATGCTTATGCCATCTGCAGTGACAAAAGATATTTCCAGAAAGGCTGGCTAAGAAAGAGACAAAGGTGTTTTAGAAAAGTTGCTGGTACCTCATTCTGAGACCTTGAAGACATTTAGATAAAAGGATGTGGGCAGGATGTGGGAAACACATAGAATACGCTCCGCTAATCTCTGGATCAAAGAGAGAAAAGAGAAAGAATGATGACATTAAAATAACAGAGTCGATCACAGCAAGGGCGCAGCAAGCGCCTCATGGTAGGAAATGGAGGGTGAGTTTTTTTTTTTTCCGAGATGAATCATCTTTTTCTTTTCCCCTCTATCTTTCTTTTGTAGGTACAATCTGTTTTCTTTCTAGGTTTAGAAATATTCAAGAAATGCTTGTTAGTTAATTGTTAGGGAGCCCCAGTATTCTCTCCTCTCTTCTGTAAGCACTGATAATAATGTTGACTCATGGGTGGTCACAAGCATGGGTACCTGGCTCATTGACAAGCTTCCAATCTCTCTGAAGCAATCTCACCTCCATCTAAGGTGCTCTCTCTGTTGAAGGGCTTCTGGTACCCAAGAGTTTAACTGAAGATGAGTTGATAGCCTTTCCTTCCTGTGGAACCCTCTGGACAATAGCCAGTGTCTTAGCTGCTTTTCTAGTTGCTGTGATTCCTAGTCAGGGAGCAGAGAGACCCCAGCACAGGGCATGGTGCCACCCACAGTGGGCAAGCCTTCCCATCTCAACAAACCCAGTTAAGATAATACTCCACAGGCATTTGAAAAGGTCCAGCTCCCAGGTACTTCTAGAACTCACTAAGGTGAGATTAGTTATCACAACCAAGGAAATGTTCGTCTTAAGGTATTGGCAAAATGCTCTGTTCATATTGTTTATATTTTAGGATTTTGAGTGCCCTCTGCCCTCTATGCCTAAATTGTTTCCTATATTTTTTCTGAAGTCAAACATACTTGGCTAGTTTATAAAAGAAAGTCTAGGCTAGCAACAGGCAGCACAAGTGAACATAAATGTATTGAAATAATGCATGACAATAGGCCAGGTATGGTGGCACCCATCTATAATCTCAATACTTGGGAGGCTGAGGTAGGAGGATTGTGAGTTTAAGGACAACCTAGCAACATAGTGAGACATTATTTTACAAAATTGGGGGTGGGTAGTAGATGGGTGGGAGGGAACTGGCAAATAGAAGGGTTCAGTATATGGTATCTGTGAATCATTGTCATCACTACCATCATCAATATTATCACCACCACAATCAACATCAACATCACCATCATCATCACCACCACCACCATTATCCCCATCATCACTACCATCATCAACATGACCACCACCACCACCATCACCACCATCACCATCGTCAACAACATCATCACTTTCAACACCATCACGATCATCACCACCACCACCACCACTTCCACCATTATCATCATTAACACCATCACCGTCATCATCATCATCATGTCATAATCATCACCTTCACCATCTTCACCGCCATCATCATGCTATATATGAATGAAACATGTAAAGGAGAAGGAACACTAGAATGCTTTCCTTAAAACTTTGCATTGTCCTTGTGAGATCAGTATCAACCATCATTTTTGTACACTTTGACTCTAATGTAGTTGAAAAAGAAGTCAATTTAAATCAGACAGCTTATTCAGTTGCATACATGTATATTCTGTATATATTGCCTATATTTATCAGACAACTCTACAAACAAAAGAAGCTTTCTATATCCCGGGACCATGTAATCCTAAGGCCACATGGACGAGTCATGATTCCAGCCCTGGAGGAGGTTAACACGTACCAGGATATCCATGTTCAGGGATTAGCTCTGCTACTTCATTGCGCTTCTGGCATTTTAAAGCTATAGAGTCTGAATTGAGGCTCCTTGAGTGATGGCCCTGTTCGCTATTAACACAATGTTGTTGAAAGAAACAATGACCAAAGAAAGAACGTTTTGGAGTATGATACTAGAAACTGTTCACCTTTGAGTAGTCAGGGCAGCAGGCCAGGGAGACTGGAACAATCCGTTTCAGGGAAATAGCTTGATCCAGGGGACACACAGAGTTTGGGATGAATCCCTACAAGCCTCTGTCAGCTTTTCAACCTTAATTCCATTTTACTGGTTTCCATGGGTGGATGGTTTCTGATGATGGAGGGGACACTCACATCTGTCGTGTCCTTCTTCTGAATTTTTCAAGGTGACACTAGAGCTGGGATCTCCAGGGTGATGGTCCCAGGGAATTTCAAGGTACTGTCTTTTGTTTTTCAAAGTTGTATCTAAATCTTCCATGGATATCTTGTTTATTCATTTTGCCTGCCGCAAGATTGGTTTAACATTGAGCTCTTTACTCTCCATTCTTAGTGACTGAATGTCTCCAGGCTATATTATTTTCATTTCTAAAATGTTATTAACAGTCTCCTTGGGGGAAGGGGATTCTCTTACTTTGCAAACATGAAGATCTGAGTTCAACTCCCAGAACCAGTGTAAAAATGCCAGGTGCATGCTTGTAATGACAGTTCCAGGAAGGAGCAGTCAGGAAGATCCTGGGACTTGTGAGCTAGCCAATCTCAAAAGGGGGTGGATAGTTGTAGGAAGATAAGGCCTACCAGACCAAAAGAAGCCAATCTGGAGTCTGCCAGGAGCTGTCAAAGGTCCTGTCTGTGCCAAGCCAATAAGGGGCTACCAAGCAGTGTTTCCTGAGTGCTTAGCAACAGGCACAGTCAGAGACCCTGATTGTGCCTAGCCAATGAGAGACAAGCATGAGATGTCAACTGTCACTCAGCCTGGGTACTGGGAGGGTATATAAGTTTTTCCTCACTGTTAAATAGAGTCTGCTGTAAGCACTGACTCCCGGCGTTTGTGTCTATCGAAGTCACACCTTTTCACCCTCTCCCTGGAGGAAGACGTCAGGACCCAGCAATAGATAGTGCTCCGGAGAATGACACCTGAGATAATCACCAGCTTTTGTACAAGCACACGTCTGTAGATGTGTGCATCTCCCCATGTGAACCTGCATATGTACATATCTCCCCTTGAGAATACTCAGAGTTTAAGTGTGCAAGGATCCTGAGACCAAAATGTTTGGTCATTTCTGACCTATGCTAATAGATGTAGGCATGGCTGGTGTGTGGGTGAAGATTGGTATAAATTCAGTGTGTCTTCTTTGTGGGGACTATCTGTCTCTCTCTTGGAGAGAAACAGAGCAATGGTTAGCCCAGCTTTGGGTGGCTGTCAGAATTCATGCCCTCCAGTTGTTGGGACAGTTGTCAACATGGCTGCCACCTTGCAGCCATGTTCACAAGTCTGGCAGACAAGACTAGGTCTTCCAGGAAGGGACACACAGAGGTGGTTGAGAGGCTCTGCTGCTGTGGCATGCAGCTGGTCGTAGGTTTGCTGTGGTGACCGCTGGCCACACTCTGAGCAGATAACTATCTCAGGCCCCACGGCTTGCAGCTACACTTGTAGCCATGCCTCTCTGGCAGGGCACATTTTGGGTTCTGTGGTCTCAGTCTCACTGCCTCTCTAGCTTCTGCTCATCTTTGAAATGGACACTTCCTGTTTGTGACCCTTCGAAGTTGATGTCTCTATCTACTGTGCTCTCGGTTGTATGTTTGTCACTTAGGTGTTGAGGTCACCCACCCAAGCTGTCTTAAAACTGCTTCACAGATTCTCCATTCTGTTGATTGCATGACCTAGTTTTCTTAACTTTCAATTAATTATACAGATGGAGGGATAAGTGAACATTTTCAATAATTTTGTGAATTAAAAATTCAAGACTGAAACTTACCATTGCATTAGCCCATGGGAAATTTTTATCTTCTTTTAGTTTTTACTGAATTATCTGAGTCATGTTCAGGGCTTGAAGGTTTATTTGACTATTGGGTGAGTAACAGATTTCTACCTAAAGTAGTTCCATCGTTCTGTGAAAGGGTGAGTGTAGAAATGTATGTTTTTAGGCCTTGTCACCACTCTGTGTGTGTGTGTATGTGTGATATATGTATGCTGGTATGTTTGTATAAAGATGCTTATGTGAGGGTCATGGACCAATATCAAATATCTTCCTCTAGGACAGTGGTTCTCAACCTTCCTAATGATATGACCCTTTAATACAGTTCTTCATCTATACATTTATTTATGTCAACCATGAAAGTATTTCATCACCACTCCATAACTGTGATTTTCATATGTAAATATCTGGTATGCAGGCTATCTGATATGTGAGCCCTGGGAAAGAGTCATCTGAACCCCAAAGGGTTTGTGAGCCACGGGTTGAAGACATCTGCTCAGCCACTTCCTACCTTGTTTGGTGAGGCCAGCATTGCTGGCTGAACCTGAGTCTCATCATTTTGATGAACTGTTCAATGAGCTTCCGGGGACCTGCTTGTGTGGAATCCGCAGTGTTGGGGTAACAGATGTGTGCTGCTATCTCTGGTCTTCATGTGGGTGCTGGGGTATCCAAACTCAAGACTTCGTGCTTTCCCAGATGTTTCTTCACAAAGCCAGCTCTGTAGTCTGCCATCATTACCTCTCTAAATGTCATTAGCCTTTCCTAATAAATATATCATTTTTGTTCTCCTTTGCATTTCCCATGAAAATAATGATAAAATTACATGGAGGATGTACAACTGTGCAGTGTGTGTGTGTGTGTGTGTGTGTGTGTGTGTGTGTAAACATTAAGCTTTACTTTGGGCTGAAAGTCATATCCAAATTCTAGGAAACCAGGTAGTGCCTTCTCAGACGAATCCCTTTAGTCCTCAGTGCAAACCTGTGAGGTGGAGATGTTTCCTTCCACCTTAGAGATGAGCTATGAGACGGCTTCATAGCTTTGTTCACTGTGTCGTCTTCATCTTAGACTCATGGTCAAGGGCTGAGAGATGGCTCAGTCCATAAAGCACTTGCTTTGCCAGCCTGAGGACCTGAGTTTGATCCCCAGAACCCGTGTAAAATCTGATCATGATGGCATTCACTTATAGGCCTAGGGATGGAGAGTTGGTAGGCAGGTGATGACGAGCCCCTATAGTTCACGGATGGAGAGATGGTAGGCAGGTGATGACGAGCCCCTATAGTTCACGGATGGAGAGATGGTGGGTAGATGATGGCGAGCCCCTATAGTTCAGGAATGGAGAGGTGGTAGGCAGATGATGGCAAGCCCCTATAGTTCAGGGATGGAGAGATGGTAGGCAGATAGTGGTGAGCCCCTATAGTTCACAGATGGAGAGATGGTAGGCAGACAGTGGCGAGCCCCTATAGTTCACAGATGGAGAGATGGTAGGCAGATAGTGGTGAGCCCCTATAGTTCAGGGATGGAGAGGTGGTAGGCAGGTGATGGCGAGCCCCTATAGTTCAGGGATGGAGTGATGGTAGGCAGATAGTGGCGAGCCCCTATAGTTCAGGGATGGAGAGGTGGTAGGCAGATGATGGCAAGCCCCTATGGTTCAGGGATGGAGAGGTGGTGGGCCGAGACTGGGAGATCCTTTGAGCTCTCGCCAGCCAGCCTGGCCCACTTGCTGAAGTTGCAGGCATGCAACTTGAGAGAACATGTCTCAAACAAAAAGTGGAAGGCTTCCTGAGAAATACATCTGGCCTCCACACACATGGGTACAAAGGGGTGTATGCAAACCTATGCACACATGCATCTGTGCACACACGGAAGTACACACATGATCATGCACACATATATTTACGCACATATCAAAACCCATGATCATTAGCCATACAGTATCATGGTGGGGTACCTACTTCCCATATAGAGAACCCAGCTGATCATGGGTTACCTGGTGAATCATGGAGCCCATGTGGTTCAAGGTCACCCATACGATCATCATGCATGTTCTTTATGCATGACTGAAGACAGAGAGCTAGATATTCACTCTCTGTGTGGCTTCCACAGCAGATGAGCTGGAATATTTATTATTTTTGGCATATATCCCACCCACATGTAGTACATGTGTCCCTTCTTGTTTCTGAGATTAAAACTGCTGATGAAAAAGAAAAGGGGTTCCATCAAGACAAGATGATGATGAAAGGCCCCCAGAGAGGAGAACACTGGGTGAGCTGCATTCCAGCTGACAATGCTTCACTTTGGTTACAGGACCATGGGCTCATGCCACTGGCTCCATAACAAATCTTTGCTAGTGTCTTCTGGCCCTGTCCTGTGCTCTAGGTGTGCTAATGTTATGGTGGTGGGTGACAGTGAGCATCCAGGGCTCAATGTCTGAATAAGAGGCAGGGTAACCTTTCTACTAAAACCTTCTCTAGGCAGAGAAAAGAGCACTTGCTGCCACAGAGAAATTTCCTGATCCTCCCCCCCTTTATAACATTATATACTTAAATGCTTCCATAACTGTCTTTTGGCTGTAAAAATCAGAGTGATAGCCATAGAGCAAGCTTGCTTGGGAACACGTGGTGGGACGGTCCAGGTGAGTGGGTGTGTGCAGGGGTAGAGTGTCGAGAGCAAGCAGGGGTGTAGGATTTGGGTGAGGGGAGAAACCCTCACACAGCTGGGGCCATCTTTTCTGGCACCAATCGCTTCATGGTCACAGATGTTCCCCTGGCCTCCACGGTTTGCAGCCAGCTCAGTTCCTGATGCATCATTCACACACTACCCTGATTCTAGGGCACTTGGTGGCCTGCCTGTCCCCCAGCCAAGGCCTCAGCTGTCCAGGACATTGCTACGCTGTACTGTGGTTTGAGTACCAGTGCGGACCGCCTCCCTGTGGTATGCTTCATCACCACCAAGAGAAGAAATTCACTCCTGTGGGATCCATGAACCTTGATGCTATCTATGCAGAGGTAGAGAATTCATGCTGTGTGTGTACATCCTGCATCTGCACTCTACCCAGGTGCTCCACGGCTTTCTCATGATGATCCTCTGATGTCCAGAAGCATCCTCATTACAGACGGGGAACCCAGGATCCCCAGAGGTTAAGGCACTCATTCATACACCTGCATACACAAACACACACTCAACCACACAGACAAATGTGCACATGCACACACATAAGCGTCATATACATGTATGCACACACAAGCCGAAATGCAGGTGTGTGTGTACATATTCACAAGTGAACATACATGCACATGCATGCACACAAAATAACCCTGGGAATGCCAATATTTTACAGCTACCTGCTCTCCTCCCCCGCTTTGATGGTATTGAGATTTTTGTAAAGCCTCATTAAGGAAGGAACCTGGAAGGTCATCCAAAGGTCATCATCAGGGACAAGGTTTAGATTATGATTGAATATCTGCAAGCTCTTCTAGCACTTTGCTTTGCACCACAGCTGAAGTGATCAGAGGCTACTCCTGTTCCTACTCGTGCTCAACCCCCGCCCCCAAATGTGTATATTACCCACAATCTCATAAGGTGGAGTATGAGACACCAGCTTTCCCGAGCCAGGGTTTGAACGTGGAAATTTCCACACTCCTTTGCAAGGCCTTAGACCACGAGTGTGTCGGGCTTTTAGTGGTTTTCATTGGATCGAGTTGCCTGTCCGTGGTCTGGACAACAGAAATAGACAGTTGAACCTCTGGCCTGGGAGCAGGTGTGTGGATCTTCTGGGCTGTAGGGGGAATCTGGGAGAGCATCCAAGTGAGGGGCAGTGACTGACCCCTATGGGGGTTGTTGGCTGGGTGGTGGCTGGCTTCTCAAGTCTGTTGGGGGGGACTCTGTGGACAGCAGAGCCCAGGCTTGCTGGGGGGAACNGGGGGGGGCGTGGGAATGGCCCAGCTGTGTTAGCACGCCTGCCTTATGCTCCCAGCTGTTTGCTTCACAACAAGGCTGCTGTCAGTAATTGCCAAATGTTCACACTCCCCACCCACTCCCCAGGCATTGTTGCATGTGCTGGCACCCACCATGGGGTTGAACTGCTTTATTTTATTTATTATTATTTTAAAAAGAGACACCAGAATTCTATGCCTGGGAAGGAGCCAAGCTGGCCTGGTGCTGAGTGCGGAAATATTCCATCTCTCTTCTGTGCCCAGAATTATTTTTGTTTTCTTTGATACACAACCTAGATACAGCCACAGTAAGGAAATTGGTTGATTTTCGAAACCCAAACTCCTTTCCTGTTTATAAGCTTTTTTTTTTAAAGCTACCACTATTACCCTGGGTACCAGGCCTATCTTTGTGGGTGGTGGTTCATCCATTTTTTTTTGGTTGTTGTTGTTCTGCTTCATGGGTACTGGGGATTACCAGGACCTTGTGCATGCCAAACAAGTATTCTTCTACTGAGCCGTATCTCTAGCCCTCTTCTTGCTTTTTTTTAATTAAATGTAGTAACTCATCAACTGTGATTATGCTATCCATGTGCTTCTGGGTGTGGGCCTTCTACTGAAGTGTGGTTGACTTACTAGGAGCCACACCCTTACAAAATGAATTCTTCCTCCCCAGAAGCCATCAGATGTCCATAACTCTTCAGCTAAGGGTAGGGGAGTGTGAAGGCCTACCCACTCCATGCCAGAAGGTGACTGGTTTGATTCAGTGCAGGTAAGCACAGTTGCTATGGGGTCAGGAGTGCAGTGGTCCTGTCCAGAAGGCACTCACTGTTTTGCTCCAGTTCCCCCTGATCTCTGGCTCTTCTGCTGTGGTTCTGATCTACTGTGGTCCCTGAGCCTTGGGAAGAGGTGCGAGATAGGTGTCCTGTTTGTCACTTATTCTCCGCACTTTGGCCAGCTGTGAGTTTCCGCATTAACTACCTGCTGTATAAAGGAACTCCTCTGCTGTGACCGCTCAGTTTTTAGGTAGAAAGAGATAAATTTAGAGCGCAGTTCGATACAATGTCCTGGGGCCTGTGAATTCCCCCATCCATGGGTTCTTGGTAAGATCTTCAATACCAGGCATGCGTTTCTTTCTTTGTGGACCTTAAATCTCGTTAGAAAGTGACTGCTTACCCTGTAACACACAGGGTATTACAGTGTACCCTGTGCCAATGTTGCACACGTGAACACACCTCGCAGCCCTATTCATTATTGTGGTTCATAGGCATCACAGCTGGATAAGTCTGTTGATTACCTCCCCCGACCTCAGTGCCCCCCCCCAGTGCCTAGAGAGCTTGCTAGTAGGGAGAAAGCTTCAGTACCAGCTTGGCTTCTCCTTGTCCTGTCACCCATGTGTGTGGTGTCTCCAGCAGTAGAGTTTTACCATCAAACTCTGGGGAGCAACCAAGAGCAATGGCAGTAGCCTACATTGTTGTAGGGGTCTTTGAGGTAGCTTGATCAACAACTGGAGGGCAGTTCATCCCACACCCTGCCCTGCCCTTTGTATTTGACAACCTATGGCTTCTGTGACGATCATAATCTCCTGTGTAGGGTGAGTGTAGTCCAACTCCCTAACTGTCTTCATCTATATGAAACATTAGTTTTCTGTATGGCCTTTTCATAGATCCTGAGAGCTAGTTATAAATTTCCTGACAGGACCTCTCTAAGATGCCTAGGCTGATTTTGAACTCAGTCTGTGACCCAAGCAGGCCTTGAGCCTCCCAAGCAACTATGATTCTAAGCCTGGGAGACCACATAGGGCTCTCTCTCTCTCTCTCTCTCTCTCTCTCTCTCTCTC